>QVIK01001108.1:0-11592 GCA_003957845.1 Oidium heveae | reverse complement strand
GTAGAGTAATTATTGATGAAAAGGTGAAAGGAGGATCGATTGACCTCAGACTTAGAAATTCCACGTCTGGACCTCAAGGTACGGCAAATGTAATGGTAGATCGTAAACCCCGAGAAAGACCAAGAAAAGATGCATCTCATAGTAGTTAATTATTAATAGATCAACCAGCGCAAAAAGTATCTTCAGAAATTACTAACACTGCAAGTATACATTCGTCAAATATCGAGCCTTCACAAAATCCACAACCTCAGTCTTTATCTCCACCAGAATCTAAATCAATTTTAAACTCATCATTTCCACAACCTAATTATGATTCATCTCTATTAAATGATACACCTGCGGTAAGTCCACCCATCTCAGGCATGCCTGGCTCAGATTCTGGACATGACTTATCTTTTTCAAATACGATAAATAAAATTCCGGCAGAAACTAGTTCAAAGGCTGATTTTGCTACAAAAATTCATTCTGCGAGTCCTGGTAAATCTTCACAGAGAAAGAAGAAAAACTCGACACATGAGGAAAATAGTAGATCAATTAGTCGCTCGTCTAAAGAGAAGAAGCCCGTTCCTTCAACCTCAAACTCAATAATTATAAATAAGATTTCTGAAACCCCCGCCCGCCCTAAAACAATAGAAGAAAAGAAGAAATCACCAAGGAAATTAAGTTTAGTAGATTCTAATACTTCAGCACAAAGTACAGATCTTAAATCAGAGAATAAATCACCGACAAATGATGAAGGAACTATAGAATCGGTGTCTTCCTTAAACCTTGAAAGGCCAAAAGCTGAAGAGCTGCAGCCGAGCGACATCATGTTACCATCTCGAGACTCGAGTGAAAGCAAAATAGATGAGCAGAACTTGGCTTTAATGATTCCAAAATCTAATGTAAGTTTCATTAAACCTCCTGAAGTGCAGCCACTAGAAAATCCTCGATATTTTACTAGATCAAAACGTAAAAGGTCATATCTTGCTGAGGAAGATGATGAGCGACTTCATAAAATGGTAAAAGCACTGATGGCAATCTATTTACATGAACATGTGGAAGGCACCTCTGACGATACAGCATTCACTGCATTGGAAGCGAAAAGCGTCAGAGTTCCCACTTCATATCACGACGCTATTAGTGATCCTGAATACGCCAAGGAGTGGCAAGAAGCAATTCAAGAAGAGCTCCGATCACTTGAAGCAAATGAGACATGGGAAGAGATTGTGGCACCTCCTAAGGTTAATCTAGTTTCGATGAAATGGGTTTTTTCAGTCAAATCAACTGTTGAAGGACTAGTTGAAAGATTTAAGGCAAGACTAGTAGCAAGAGGTTTCAGCCAGGCTTATGGCGTTGATTATGACGAAACATTTGCACCAACAGTAAGGATGGACACACTTCGATTATTCCTTGGAATTGTTGCAAAAGAGAATCTCGAGTGTTGGCATTTCGATATTAAGAACGATTTCACTGAATCTAAACTGAAAGAAACGATTTTCTTAAAACCACCACCTGGCATCAATGTTCAACCTGAGTATGCTCTTAAGGCTTTACGTTGCCTGTATGGCCTAAAGCAGGCAGCTTGCGACTGGCACCAGTTAGTAAAAACAGAATTAATTAAATGGGAATTTATACAAATTCCTGCTGAACTCTGTCTATTCATAAATAATAATACGGGTGTAATCTTACTAGTTTATGTTGATGATATAACCGCTGCGGCTGTTTCAAAAGCTGAGTTGCTATCATTTTTCGAAAAACTCTCAGCTCGTTTTACCGCCAAGAACTTGGGGGAAATAGAGAAAATTCTTGGGGCTAGAGTTACGCGTGATAGGAAAAATAAATCATTATTCATAGACCAAGAACACTACCTTAAGACAATCCTTGACAAGACTGGAATTACAGCAGAGAAGAAAAAACCAAAGAAGATTCCGATTGCTGACTATGAGTCACTGCGGCCTGCAAATGAGACTGATGAGCGAATAAATGCTTCGGAATACCAACAAGTAATTGGAAGCTTGCTTTATGCAACTATACTCACGCGTCCCGACATTGCATTTGCTCTCGGCAAGTTGAGTCAATATGAGTAATCCAGAAAAGCACCATGGCCATGCACTAAACAATTTGTTACGATTTGTCAAATCAACAATCAAACAAAAGCTACGATGTGGGCCTGGGGGAGTTTACGAAAATTTGGTTATGTATTCAGATGCGGACTGGGCAAATGATAAGTCAGACCGAAGGAGTATCTCTGGAAGTGTTGCTATGTTCTATGGAGGCCCTATTCATGATCAAGCAGAAAGCAAAAATGTGTTTCAACATCAAGCTGTGAAGCAGAGTATATTGCACTTTCATCATGTACAAAACAAGGTCAGTGGTTCGCTCAGCTGCTTAGGGATATTGGACGTGAAAAATATGTCGGTGCAAACCCAGAGCTAGTACAAATGCTTGGTGACAATATGGGAGCTATCGTATTAACCAAGAATCCTCATTTGAATGAGCGGCCAAAGCATATAGATGTATGCTACCATCTAATTCGTGATCTTGCAGCAAAAGGTCGTGTTAAAGTATCATACATTCCAACATCTGATATGGTTGCTGATGGGATGACTAAACCCCTTCAGAGAGTAGCTTTCGAGAGGTTCAAAAGTCAACTTGGAATTATATGTTAGTGAATGTTGTAAAGTACCATTGTTACGTTACCCGAGGAGTGTCCAGTCTCGGTTAATAATGGTTAGAGATTGCGATATGTACAATCAAGGATGTAGTATATCCGGTTTACCGAGACCGAAGATGAGTCCGTAGGATAGAACTAAGCATTGTGTTAATGATGTATATAATCGAGGGGAGGAACTGAGCCAAGAAGGGTGTGCGTGGAACTTCTTGTCCTTTTGAATTGGTAGTTAATTCGATAGCCCAACAAAAGAGATTTTCAACTAAAACTCGTTCATAACCACTTCTGTGACACTTTAGTGTTGACTTATTGATTAATACTAAGCTCTTAATAATCTTTAATTCGTGGATTTCATCAGTGAATACATTTTGGTCCTTTCAGGATTCCTTGGAACTGCCATGTTACTTATGGGGGAGTGTTGAGTATTTAGGTCATATGCAGTATCACGTGGATATTTATATTAGTCTCGCTTAGTTAGAATGTATTATATGAAGTCTAGTATAGTACTTTAGTTAATAACATTAATATAAGATAAAAGTATATCGTATTCTACACCACGCTTCTACCCCTTACAGAGTCATTCTCTTAACAATAAATCTTATGCCTTTATTCAGTTGCTAAACGCTGGAGAGTAGAAACTCGGTAATTATGTGGACACTCATTTTGCATAGTGTATATACTTCTCAAAATATTGATAAAATCATATATATTCAAATGACTAATCTCAATGGAGTTCTGAAGTATTTTATGTATGATTGAATTGAAAGGTTTGCATGGTAGAGATGATTATCGATACACTAAAGCTAAGTGATTCATTCTAAGCATTTACGATATAATGTTTTGCAGTTCAGGATCTATTTCAATCTCAATATGAATCAATAATAAATACCAATTACAATCATCAGATGTAGTTTTTATCGTATATTTGATGAAACAAATGTAAATGCCTTTTAACGATTTCAATGCGCTAAAAAAAGAAACTCAATTAGATGTATTGGCTGAATTCTATAACTTTGAATTTTTTGGATTACTTGTCTGATTTAATCTCAAAATACCCTATTTGAACTATAGTTAGTAAAGCTATTATTTTGAGTTAGATTAACAGAGATGTATACATACCTCTTGATGACAGGTTGCTATTAAAGTGCCATCAGCGGTAAATACATGTTGCATGACTACACCGCGCCCTTGTCCTGACCAAGGAGATGACATATCAAATAGCATCCACTTCAAATTATGTTAACACACTTGTAATTTATATCTTTATCATTTTAGACGCTCACCTCATCTGCTCTAAAACTCCGCGGTTCATGAAAATAAATTGTGTGATCAAGACTAACTAGCATTCCCAATTCAAATGGTGTTTTATGATTTTCGGTCTCGTTCTTTAAGCCAGTCTTATCCTGCCTAACTTTTACTGGGTTTCCATCACCATTGAATTTCTTATCAGGCTGTTTGTCTTTTCTTTCTGGAAATTTGAAATAATCATGTATAACAGTAACCGTGCCAAGAAAATGACTGTCAGAGATATATGCTAAGGCAATGATATGTGCTTGGTGTCCACCGGCTTCACTTATAACTCCTTTTGCCTTCATCCAATGTTTTACTTTTTTGTCGTGTACTTTTTTATCATGTTGATCATCAGTGTTCTCATGATACGTGATAAAAGGATTACTAGAGGAGCCACTTTCATCTTGATTGCGATCATCTAAAGGTTTTTCAGTCCCGTCTGGCAATGGCAGGGCGTGCTGAATCATTTTTTTACCACCACTATTCTCTCGCACGAAGGAAATGCTAGTGGTAAAGATACACTTTCCATGCTGCTTTGCTTGCACTGTTCTTGTAGCGAAGGACCTTCCATCACGGATGCGCTCTACATGATATATGATTGGAAATTTCGAGTCACCAGCCAGCACAAAGTAACAATGTAAGCTATGAACATCGAAGTTTGTAGGGACAGTCTTGTAGGCGGCGGCAAGACATTGAGCGATCACTGCCCCACCATAAATACCTCGGGCTCCAGGTGGATGCCATAGGGGACGTGTATTGGTAAAGAGATTCTGTTGGTATTATTCATGACGGCCAGAGTTAGACATAAACGTACTGACTGGTTCAATAGTAGAAAGATCGGTAAGTTCCAGCAAATTTTCAATTATTGATTTTGACGGTTCATTTGGTGGTGGTATCAAAAGGGTTGTATTTCTAGCCATATGAATATTGGATAAATTAAATATTATTTCGTACTTAATCCTTTGTCTTTTTTGTTTTAATTATTATGAGTCGATGTCCAAGGATCAATTGTCTTTTAGATGGTTGTGATTGTTACTTATACGAGTGGCAAACAAAAAGACTCCCCATTTTGATGAGGAAGCCTGTTAGGATCCCCCAATCAGAGTTGCGTCGAATTATCACAGGGATATAAACTTCAAAATATAATTAGCCTTTTTTTGCAACATGATCTGCAGTTATATCTATATACAAGGTACAGCCAAGATATGTGCAGGGGTATATTCTAAGTTCCATTTACAATTTTTTGAGAATTTTTTTGTAAAAGCGAAGAATAACCTGTATTTACCAGTCAATTATTCCTAATTAGGCAAACTGGGTCCATCCAAAACCTTGTTATTTTCATCGACTATGCATTCGATTGGTCATAGTCTTACCTCATCCACCTGTCTTTATTTATTTATTTATTTTGTTTAAGGTCCTAGGCATACGCCCTAATGTCCACTTTGGGTGCAGGACCGGCGTAGCCGGTCGGGATTATGGCCTCAGGCATGCCCTACTCGTTCACGCCTGTTATTTACATAAAATGTAAGATTTTAAAGGAAAAAAAAAGAAAAAAAGAAAAAAAGAAAAAAAATAGGAAAATTATCAGGAAAGGAAAACAAAATAACAAATCTTAGCGATATCTCAGCATTTCTCACACCAAGATGTAACCTGCCCATCCAAGTGTTGGCATTCTATAATATATACCCTCCTCCTATCTACATGGGAGACCCTAGACGGGCACCTATCTGGAACATCAAAATGCACCGGCGGGGGCTATTGAAGCGGGATCTGGCCAATAACTACTCCTGAAAGCTCCGAATCGACCCTTCTATGTGGGTGGTGATTTCAATTTACGGCACCCTCTATGGAAATGACCAATACGATGAAAACGCCAGATGCGAAGTACGAAAAGATCTACATACAACCTCCGACTATGAAACACTAGTTGCTATCATTCGTATAAAGAAGCTTGAAAGGAGTAAGGAAAACTGCGATACAAAGATCTGGATAACGAGCTTTTCCTACGACTCCTTGGTAGTAGCCGAACTGCTCCTTGCCTATGCTCCGCCTCTGAGCTGGAGATTGAAACATCGCTACTGATTCAAGACATATAGATTGCTCTCACAGGTGCTTGCCCTAGGATAAGACCCCAAAATGGTGGCACGCCATGGTGGATTTCTGAGTGTCAGCGGGCGGTGCTTACATATAGAAGGGCACGTCGAAGCGGTCCAATAGTACTACGAAAGAAAGAGCTACGAGGTGCTGTGCGAAGGGCAAAGACAGCTTATTGGAGATCGATTATAGACGAAGCAGAGAAACTCTCGGATGTATATAAAATAGTGCGCTGGTATAAAGACTCCCAGAACTATATATCACCCCCCTTTCGAGAAACTGACGGATAGCAATGTGCTCAGGACCCACAATCAAAGGCTGTACTTTTATATAGAGTCCTATTATCAAGACAACTCAAAACTAACGACATACCTGCAAATAGCCCTACAGTCTCTATGCGAAATATACCCTGGCATGGTATATCCGAATTAGAAGCCTACAATTCTACATGCCAAGCAACATCAACGTCACCGGGCATGGACAAAATTACAACTAGAATCCTTCGAATCTTATGGCCAATATTAGGAGAACGAATAACGTCACTTTTCAACAATGCTATCAAATTTGGCACTCATCCTAAGGCGTTTAAAACAGCTAACGTACTTATTATACCCAAAAATGGCAATCGAGACCCTACAAGTCCTAGCTCTTATAGGCCAATTGCTCTCCTGTCGTGCCTATGAAAAGGTCTGGAACGCCTCATAGCGCGACGCTTTTCTTACTGAGCTCTGAAAGAGAAGATACTTGCCAAAGACCAATACAGTGCATTCAAATATCGATCTGCAACAGACTTAACAACTGCCCTACACTGCGATATTCGCGATGCCTGGAGTCAAAAGAAAGTAGTAGGAATGGTTACTGTTGACGTGAAAGGAGCCTTTGATGGAATTCTTTGTAACCGTCTCCTCTTTCGATTGCGGTCCCTGGGCTGGCCTAACTGCTTTGTAAAGTGGATTGAATCCTTTGTCACTGATCACTCGGCAAACATTCACTTCGATAATATAATATCGGACTTGACGCCAATCAAATACGGCCTACCTTACGGATCTCCCGTGTCGCCAATACTTTTTCTCTTGCACATAAAGCCTCTGCTTCATATATCTCCTGGAAGGTTCAGGTATGCAGATGACGTTGCAATATTCTCATCGGGTATGTGACGGCTAGTAAGCCGCAGCTAACCTGTAGCCTGCAGATACCCCTGCAGTCTGCTATTAATAGCACTCGCCCAGTTACTTTCCAAATATTTAAATAGCCTCACTCACGTCATATTCTAAAAGGGTCCATATCTTACTAGATAGTTCTAAAGATATTGTTGGTTATTCCATTGTTGACGTAAACTATTCCTGGATCGAACAAGATACATTCTTTAGTGTCAAAGACTGGGGGGTTTCTAGATATGTATAAAGAAAGTAGCTAGTTGATTTGTGTGATTTTTATTACCATAGTTGAATAATTAAAAACCATTTTCTATCCAAATGATAAATTCTTTTGATAGCTAATCTGTGACAGGGTAATACTCTAGATGATTGTTGCACTAGACTGCAGAGACAACTAGACCTTACTCTAGATTGGGGCAAAGAAAATGGAATTTCTTTCGATAGAGATAAGACGGAGTTACAGTATTTCCACAGAAAAACAAAATATATTGAACCCAAGGTTTTGATGGAAGGGGAGGAAATCATAGCTAGAGATAGCACTAAATGGCTAGGAATAATATTTGACAGTAAACTATATTTCAAAGAAAATATTCACGGCGTAAGTCAAAGAGCTCGAAGAATTACTGATCACGTTAAGCGACTCTGCCCCATCACCCACGGAGCAAGCCCGGCTCTTCTTAAACAAGCTACCCAAGGTTGTGTCTTTCCTACACTCTTGTATGGATCTGAAACGTGGTACAGCTCTCATACCTCACGGTGGGCATTGAACCAAATATAATACTCAATTAACCGAGCTGCAAGAGCGATCTTACCAGTTTACAAAACAACTCCCATATCAGCTCTCTTACGTGAGACAGGCTGGGGGCTAGCCATTGCATTGCTTGACCGAATATAAGACCGCCTAGCTGTCAGAGTAGCTGCTGCAGATCCTAAACACCCTCTCCAACGATGATGGAACTCAATACACATTTCTTGGATCCGAAGGCGACAAGAAATAGAGCTATCACTTGACACTTATCAACCTCCATGGACCCTCGTGGAACGTGAATCTAATCGGAAATAAATTGGGGCTACTGGTCGAAACGATGGCTTGGAGTCATATAGACAGTAGGAACCGCATCGAAAACCACTTGATCCAACGGTTTACTCGGACGGGTCATTGGACTAGAATGGGAACTCAGCAGCAGCATATTGCATATATCATGGTCAACAAGAGATTCTAGTCGGCCAAATTCCACTGGGACGAACAACCAATTCATACGATGCCGAAATTGCCGGAGCGACAGCAGGCCTCCGAGCTGCCTGCTCACATATGATGGCACGTTTTGCCAAAAATATAACAGTCTGCCTAGATAATGAAGAGCCTATTATCCGCCTATATGTGGAGCAGCCAACGCCCTCAAGTTCGAGACAATTTACAGAATTCCAGAAGCTTAGTAGCAGGACTGAAAGAGAGAGGGTCGCAGGTTTAGAGGATGGAAATGTATGAATAAGGTGGATCCCTGGCCACAAAAGAATAATTCAAAATAAACGAGCAGATGCTTTAGCAAAACAGGCCTGCAACATGGTAACTCCCAACTTGACGGTTACCATAGCACGGGCAAGTATGCTACTTGAAGAAAGGTACCGAGATAATTTAACGGCTTACTGGAGCGCAAACGCGCCTCAGATATAGAGATCTTGAAATTGGGATGGCCTATCAGCCTCCTCCGGAAATTTTCCTTATACCTAGAAAGAGCCTTGGCTTGCTTCTTGCCGCTCGGTCTGGAAATAGAGACTTCGCAGCCTACCATCGCCGATTTAAACATACTGAGGCAGAACGGTACTGCTCCGGCGGACAGGAAAAATCACCCGAACATCCTTTCTCATGCCAGCTCACTAGGAGAAACAATGGTCGACTTAGAAATTTTAGAAGACTTAGTGCTCGTGAGAATATCAAATAGATATTGAGGACAAAATCAGGTGCGAAAGCCTTTCACCGTAGTTTTGGCACGTACCCGTAGGACTTCCGACCCTTCGCTGTCGCTCAGGGTGGGGGAAAGCAAGTGTAATGATACCCATGTATATGTCGTACTAACCCGAATAGGTAAAGGTTAACTCACAATCCATGAAGACGCCAATCAGCCTGTCAAGCTATCGGCTTAAAGCGACAATAGAGGAGTGTGTCTGCAAGCTTTCGCTTAAAGCATTACTCTTGCTTTCCCTTATGAGGTGGCAGAAAAAAGGTAGAAAAAGAATCACGAGCCGGTAATATTTTCAATATCACTGCTTATACATGGCGTTAATTAAATAATAAATAAATATATATATATACACGAGATGTCACGGTATTATATGACTTTAACCATACACGGGTTAGGAAATACCGACAATATGAAAATAAAATATGAAAATAAAATATGAAAATAAAATATGAAAATAAAATATGAAAATAAAATATGAAAATAAAATATGAAAATAAAATATGAAAATAAAATATGAAAATAAAATATGAAAATAAAATATGAAAATAAAATATGAAAATAAAATATGAAAATAAAATATGAAAATAAAATATGAAAATAAAATATGAAAATAAAATATGAAAATAAAATATGAAAATAAAATATGAAAATAAAATATGAAAATAAAATATGAAAATAAAATATGAAAATAAAATATGAAAATAAAATATGAAAAAAAATGCGAAAAAAAATGCGACAGCTATATCAACTAAAAGTAATTTAACTGAATAAAAATTAATAAAAATATCGAGATGAGAATCTGAACGTGTTGCAAAGTTGATGATTTCGATGAGGAATGAGATGACAGACCGTGCATGAAGTTCACGAAAGCCTTAACTATTCTGTACACTCAGGATTGAAGCCCAACATTATCTTATTACTGGAAAAATTGTGAAATTTGAAAAACATAAAATTATTTTCTCAAAAGATTGAGATTTAGTAAAGCTTTTATCATTAAAATGTACGAAGAAGGGCGAAAGTTATGAAGAAAACAAAAAGCAGTTATTTTTCTGCTTGCAGAATCAAAATAGAAAAGCTAATTTCTGTTGAGAAACACCTTTTTACTTTCTAAAAATTAGATAATAAAGTATAAAGATGAATGCGACAGCTATTTCAACTTAAAATAATTTAACTGAATAAAAATTGATAAAGATATGGTGATGAGTGTCAGAAAATGTTGTGAAGCTTCCCTCTCGACTTAGCCCTTAAACTAAGTACTAACATAGCTGAGTGCACAGTAGCAGCTGATGGAATTCTTCGTGGTAGAAATAATAGAATATGGATTCCGAATTATGAGCCCTTACGTACAGCTATTATGCAAAAGACACATGATGGTTACTTAGCTGGTCATCCGGGTAAAGATACAAAGGTGGGGATAGTTTTACGCCGATGGTTTTGGCCGAAGTTGAGAGAGTCGGTTCGCCAATTCATTAGAAATTGCAACGTGTGCGGGCGAACGACAGTTTGGCGAGAAGCTAAAGCCGGATTTTTGAGATCGCTTCCGGTTCCCGAGCGTGTTGGTAGCGACTTAACGATAGATTTCATCACGGACCTTCCTGAATCTGAAGGATGCTCAAGCATTATGGTAATTACAGATCGACTTTCCAAGGATATTTTCATTTTTGGCATGCTATGCTCAGAATGACTGGATGGATTTACTGCCTATGGCACAGTTAGCTTTAAACAGCCGGCCGCACTCAGCAATTGGAGGTATGAGTCCTTTTTTTTTACATCATGGTTACGACTTGGATCCTTTGATGGAACCTGCTCCCTTGCAAAAGAATGAGTCACGTCACCCAGGACGTCTATCAGCTATAACATACGTTCAGCGGTGAAAGGACGCGCAAGAGTTTGCACAAGCCTCAATAGCTTCGGCTCAACAAAGGTGTTATGGGCTGTTGCCCTATCCGTAAGGCTGGGCTTTTATGTAGGCTCCAGCCTTGTGCTTACTTTTACCACGTGATTATACTTACTACAAATTTACCAGTGTAGATCACTCGGCTAAAGGCTCAGGGGAGGATGGGAAAGTAAGGTCAGAGAGATCACTCGGGATCACTCCTTACAGTGCTAAGGTTATTTAATGTAGTACATTTCCCATAGTATTAGACCTCTCATAGATAAATATTAACCATAATTGAGCATTGTTTACGCGCACAGTCCGTATTCCTTTAGCCGTTGACATATATTTATCTATCACTATTACTTTTAATTTATTTTTTTTTAAAGAGAAAAAAATATATATATTATCTTTATTACGAGAAGGAGGTGTATGAGAATCATAGTTCCTAGCCACCAATCTAACTACTCATCGTCATCATTAAACGAATCTTTTAAATCCGCGCCGGAATTTCATCACAACCCTTCCCTCTCCCAAAGTAATACTATGGCAAATTTC
>QVIK01001107.1:0-11702 GCA_003957845.1 Oidium heveae | reverse complement strand
TTAAAAGTGGGAGATTTCGCATTGCTTAGACTTCATCGCGGATTCAACGTGCCGGGAATATCGGGTAACGTTAAACTAAATCAACAATACGTAGGTCCATTTAAGGTGCTCGAAAAAATAGGCAGACTAGCATATCGATTGGAATTACCACCATCCATGAGCAGCATTCACCCATTAATTAGTGTGGCACACCTTGAGCCAGCACCAGATCCGGCGCAAGATCCTTTCGAAAGAAGATTTGCGCGGGATATTACTTTACACCCTACTCCTGAGCGCATTCTAAGACGCCGTGAGCAAGCTCGTCGTAATGGAGGAAAGATGATACAGTACCTCGTACGATTCACTGGGCGACGCGTTGAATATGATCAGTGGCTTCTAGATCGAAATGTGCCTCAGAATTTAATAGATGAATTCTTAAACATGAATTAGGAATGTTTATCTAAAAGACAATCTTATTTTCAAAGTATTCATTACATAGGAAAATTATATATCCTCTGCTGGGGCAGAGCATTTTCTTATAGTAGCGGCAATTGTTAGAATAAGGAGATTGTCACGTGGTTAGCTAGTCATTCATTTACCTAGTTAAGTTTAGTTAGTTTAGATTAGCGCTTGTTGGCACTAGAGTAGTTTATAGCTCGTACCTTCGGCTGCTGTAGAGGACATCCTTTTATAAAAAGAAGATTCATATCTTAGCTCAACGCTTACAGATTCAATGGAAATATCCCAGGAATCCCAGGCTCCTTCGACGGAAACGAGCAATCAACCACCCCAATTCCCCCAGCTCACAATCCCCCCCCCTATTGCCTCATTTTTATCACTACAACTGTCAAATCCTCAACTACACATTACCAATCTAGTTAGCAGAAAAATTCTCAAACCTGCAATCCCTTCAAAGCGTCTGATGCAAGAGAAAACTTCACCGAAAATTGGTCATAACTGCGATTATGCAAACGCGTTCCTTCCACAGGAACTAGCCGAGATAATAGCGATCCGACAAAATCGTGAACGTGCCTGGCATGCACGACTTATGATATGTACTACGGTCATCAGTAACGTGGATAGTACATTAGCAATCTTCAAAGAAGATGTAGAGAAGGAAGAAGTTGTGGCTTTCAAGGCATATCTCCGTCTAGCTATAGCCAATTATGCAGCGTCTGATTCTTCACCTACTCCATCAACAATCCCTACACACTCACGACCCTCTAAAAGTAAAAGGAGTGGCTCTGGTAAAGAGAAGAGTGCTTTAAAGAAAGTGGCAATAGCAATCCCACAAAATATCATCCCTCAGGTCGAAGAGAAGTCGTGGGCCACAGTGACTCGCAATGGTCAGAAGAAAGCTCGAGTTACTCAGAGTACCAAACCACAAGTGATACCAATGAGCAAAACAAGCAAAAGTGTGACGAACAAAATTCAGTCCTCATCCATAACTACCGCAGACGCAAGACTCTTTGTTCGTCTACCTCAAGACCACGAATGGTGGAAATTATCTCCTGCAGGCATTCGTGAAGTAATCGTCTAGAAACTTGCCATCTCACCTGCACTTTTTGGAAAAATAAAACCTGTCCACTCAGGGTTTGCCCTAAGCCCATGCTGTACAGTAGCTCGTGAAACCATACTAAATGCAGGAAAGGGGTCTTCATTTTCGGGAGCTAAGTTAGAACCAGCTACCAACTGGGTATCTGTAATCGTTCCATCTGTACCATCGAAAATTCGTAAGGTACAAGGAGAAGTAGAAGTAAGCTCAGCTATGCTTAATGATGGGATAGAGCGGGTCTGTTCTCTACGCCCAGCTCACGTAAAACTATACGGGAGAAACAAAGCCGAGGCCCCGCATAGAACTTGGATGGCGTTCTTCACAAAAGCCCCAAATGCGACTTTTAGGGTATTTGATGAATCGGGAATTGCGAGAATGTTTAAAAAGCAACAACCCATAGAGTTCTGTAAACATTGTAATGGTCATCATTCCACCAAAAACTGCTCTAGGGCACTATCGTGTGGAAATTGTGGTTCAACAAACCACTGTGAAGAGGTATGTATGGCTGCCACTAAGTGCAGGAATTGCGGTTGTCCCCATCGCTCAGATAGTCGAAGATGTCTTGCGAGCCCAACTCGCTCGGGTTCTCCCACCAAAGAACAGATAAAGACATTTCGTCAGGCGGGAGAAAGAGAATTCCAAGCAGTCTTGCGAGCCAAAGCTGCACAAGAATCAGTGGCCTCTACATAAAATTTTGAAATCAATCAATTAAGCAGTCAGTCATCAGATAGTAATGTTGACAATGACAACTCACCAGCGTCTCCCGTCGTAAATGTGATGTGTGACGCGATGCGTTTATGAAGTTCAGCCCACAGTGCTGCTATCCCCTCCAAGACGTGCTTAATTTCATGTCTATCAACGTGGCAAGGGGGGGACCTACACAAGACATTGCGTTAGCTCGCGCGTGTGAGTTAAGAATAGATGTCTTGTTGGTACAAGAACCATGGAGGTCTGACCGCACTAAGACTCACCCAAACTTTGACTTATTTTTACAATTTGGAGGCGAAAACATTCGGCCTCGGGCAGCTACCTTTATTAGGAAAGACCCCAAAAGAATCTCTTCAACACAAAACTACTCACCATCCCCGATTGGTGATTACTGCTGGGTAGAGGTAGATAATGTAATGTTCTTGAACGTACACAAAGCACCTCATGACCCCACCGCAGTACAGCCACTTCTAGATTGGATACCCACATCGAGATCACAAGCAATCGGAGACTTCAACTCGGTGTACTGGGCCTGGCAGCCTGGAGCCAACCGCTTGTATGGACAAGGGGAGGAGATTGAAAAATGGGTTGAGAAGCATAATCTCACTTGTCTTATAGTGGGAGAACCGACACATCGTTCTGGGAACACACTAGATTTAGCATGGACAAATGTTAAAGAGGCAGCAGCTTGGGTTGGAGTAGAGGAGTGTATGACCAGCGATCATCTTCCAATATGCGGTTATTTACTCAATCCTAAAAATTCAACAGTCTTTAGGTCTGATACCAGTGGAAAGTTCCGAGTTTCTAAGGCAAATCTACCTCAATTTTCACGGGTGGTGGCTCAATGGCTGCTGTCACTCATATCATTAAATACACTAGAAGAGACAGAAAAGTTTGCTCAAGAGATTTGTTGGGCATTAGAGAATGCAATAAAAGCAGTTGGAAAGCGTCCAAATAAACAAAGTGGAAAAAGCGCACCGTGGTGGACATAGGAATGTAAATTAGCACATTTAGAGTATCAAGATGCTGTAGAAGAATCTGAACGTTACATACGAGGGAGGGCAATTAGGAATACAGTTGCCTCGGACAAAAGAGAGCACTAGAAAAGAAAAGTAGAAGATATGAGAACTGCTCGGCACGCTTTCAAACTCATGCGATGGGGGGCTTCTCGTCATGCTAGTATCATCCCTCCTCTAAGGCATCAGGGACAATATATATCTAACCAAGCTGAACGAGCATTAATTTTACGAGATTGCCTTCTAGCCCGTTTTTCGGCATCTGATGACCTTCCTCATTGTGTGCTGTCAGGAGAAGAGCAAATTTTGTGGTCGGAGGAGCTGACAGAGCCTGAGGTGAGAATCTTTACGATAGGCAGCGGTAATACTAGCCCGGGAGCGGATGGAATATTCGTTGAGCTGTTAGCATCTTGTTGGAATAATATAGGACCCCATGTCATACAGCTCTTCCGTGCCTGTCCTCGACTCGGTTGTCACCCAGCTTGTTTTAAGCTAGCGGAAGTTATTTTTCTTCCAAAACCTAGGCGTGACCCATCATCGGTGAAAGGCTGGCGGTCAATATCATTATTGTCTTGTTTAGGGAAAGGATTGGAAAGACTTATAGCTAAAAGAATGTCCCACCTAGCCATCACACGGGATATTGTAGGTCGGCAACAATTTGGGGCTCTACCAAAGCGATCAGCAACTGATCTCGTCTCCTGCGTTTCGCATGATATAGAGGAAGCTAGGACACAAGGTTGGGCTTCAACATTTGTAACGCTGGACGTACAAGGTGCTTTTGATGCAGTACTGCATAATAGGTTGATCTGGCGGATGCAAGCCCAGGGATGGCTCAAATCGATTCTTCAATGGACTTCATTTTTCCTCGAGAGTCGCAAAGTACAAGTCCGTTTTCAAGGAGGCGTGACTAGTCCCAAGGAAATTGTTTGTGGGATCCCTCAAGGTTCACCTATCTCTCCTTTGTTGTTCCTTCTTTACATGGCGGAACCGATGATAAGTGGAAACACTAAGGCACGTTTTAGTTATGCTGATGACAATGGAATCCTAGGCTTTGTGCGTACAATTAAAGACTCGGCAGTCGCAGCATAGAATGAAGTAGACAATTTTGTTACGGGATTACTCCTCGCAAGATACTGGCTGCGCCAGCAAAGGGTTGGGAAGTTATAAACCAATCGAATAATTATGTAGGATGAAATTATATTAAGGGGTAAGAGTAAATTGTCGAGAATACGAACTAAATAAATAAGCCTCTGAGAAGAAATAGGGGAAAAGGGTTAACATGTATGTATAAGATAGTAGCTTTACTAGATAGATATCTCTTCTGTAGATTTAGGTAATTAATTGACTTTCTGGACTTGCTCTGTTGACTGCAACACCAACTGATCCGGCGACAAATTTGTCGACTTGGGCCCATCAAAATGCAGTTCCATTCGATGCTGAAAAGTCGGAGGTAGTTCAGTTCCCTGGACGTCAGAAAGAAGAACCGGTTGGAATTCTAGTGGGTGGAAATAGTATTGAGCCGGCTGATTACATTCGCTGGTTGGGTGTGTATCTTGATCCTCGGCTCTCGTTTAAACAGCATGTGTCAACATGGTGTTGGAAAGCACTAAAGCTAGCGCAGCATATGCGACGTCTTTACTCTGTTAAAAGAGGAGCTGCCCCCAAAGCTCTAATAGCTGCTGTAGAATCATGTGTGTTGCCAGTAGCAATGCATGGAGCAGAAGTGTGGTTGCCAGGCTTGTCTCGTCCATCTATATCGGGAGTAATTAGACCACCTACATCATTTCACTGTGGGCTAATCGACAAAGTCCTAATTAAGGCACTAAGAGCTGCTCTACCCGTGTGGAGAACTACTCCAAATGTAGTCTTACACCGGGAAGGAGGTATTCCTCCATCTCACATACTCTTAGAAGGGTATCATCTACGACTTTCAGCTCGCTTAAATTCACTCGATGAACGCCATCCTCTTAGAATAAGAGCGAGTGTGTGTCCTAATGTGGGCACCTTAAAATTTAAAAGAAATTCAAGACTGTCAAAGAAACCCGAAACACAAATGTCTCGTGTTCAGCATGCTTATCATCAGCTGCCTCAAGCGAAAGCTTCGGAGCCACTGTCAGCCTCAATCTACTCTGAAATGCTTGGATCAAAAGCAAACGGAGTTTTAAATCATGAGCTATGGTTTAGCATAATTGATCCTACAGATATATGTGCCTACTCTGATGGGTCATCAGAAGGTCCTGGACGATCATCTTGGGGGTTTGTCTTACAACGTGGGGGGATAACCTTTAATAAAGGACGTTGGGGTGTTATACGGCGGAGAGGTCTACGATGCAGAGATCTTTGGTGCGACCATTGCGCTTTGTGAAGCTTTGTCTGTGAGAAATAATGACGAGAAGATATATATACTTCTCGATAATCAGGTCGCAGTGATTGCTTTAAATACTGGTAAATCAACATCCAGTATTCGGCTAACAAGGATTTTTCATTGTTTAGCGCTGTCTGCAAACGCAGAGTTTAGGTGGGTGCCATGTCACTCCAAAATTAGTGGAAATGAAAAAGCAGATGCGGAAGCTCGCACCGCTCTCAGAGATTTGCCTGAAGGACACACCCAGCCAAACTATATTACCTTAGCATGCTTACGTCGACTCACGCAGCAGTATTGACAACAGTTGGTTGAAAAATGGTGGTCTGACGTTTGTCCTCCTAGATACCAAGACCTAGATTTGAAAATGCGTCGGAGAAAGCCACTCGAACTTACATTATCTCGGCGGCTACTTCATAGATTAATAGCTACCAGAACTGGGCATGGTGACTTTGCGGCATATCATCGCCGCTTGAAGCATTTAGACGCTGAACTTCAATGCGTCTGTGGACAGGAGAAAACTCCTACACATTTTATTAGATGTCGAAGGTACGCACATCAAGCGCGTAAACTTCGAAATGGTATGACCATAGACAACTTTAGAAGGCATCTACTAGGGCATAATTGCTTGAAGAAATTTTCCGAATTTGCAAAGGTTACAGGTTGCTTTATTGACCAACCAAATCACTTATCCTCAGCTGGACGCGAGGAGGGTACATTGTAGAATGCCAACACTTGGAATGACGGGTCATGGCTTGGTGTGAGGAATGCTAAGATAACCCTTATATTTGTTACTTTCTTTTACTTTTCATTTCCTTTCTTTCCTTCTCTTGTTTTTCATAATTACGTTTATAAATTTTACATTTCATGTAAATAACGGGCGTGAAAGAGTAGGGTATGCCTGAGGCCATGATCCCGACCGGCTCCGCCTGTCCTGAACCCAAAGTGGACATTAGGGCCTATGCCTAGGACCTTAAATAGAATAAATAAATAAACAGGGGGGTGGGCACTGGTTATCAAAAAGGGTGGGCGCTCCCGAATGGCGCTCCTTCAATAATTATTTTTGGGAAATATTAACCACACATCAGTTTTTTACTAACACCACAACACCCTCTTGTCCTCCTAATTATTGATAAAGTTGTGATTGGTGAATCAATGATATATCTATCTCACAGGTCATTTAGTCTTCTACTAGATAGGCTTTGGTGAGCTTCTCGAATATCAAGTAGCGACTGTGATACAATAGGACTTTGGACACGTTTACTATTTAAAATTTAAAGCTATATTGGATACAAACTTACAAACCATCGCCCGCCGAAAAATTCTACCGGTTTCACACAGAGTGGCTACTTACGAGTAAAAGCTGTTTGAAGCTAGGCTGTGAAGAAGGACAAACATATTCACTTGCCGAGTAAAACTAAAACCGACTTTTAATAGTAAATATAAAAATCCGTCTCTTCTCTTAAACTTGTTCGTTTGGTCTGGGCTCATTTGGTGAGTCCGAAGTGTCCTGAAATCCAGATGGAATAATACTAGAAATTCCTCTAGGACATATCCGTGAGTTATGACCGCTAATATTACAAAGACGACATCTACGTATTCCCTGTAAATTTCGAGATTGGTTAGATTGTTGCGGTGATTGTGGTTGTTGAATATTAGTTTCTTCGACATATTCAAACGCGGATGGGTTATGGCGCGTTGATCCTGTGGGTCTACCAAGAGTTGGTGCCTACACTGGATTCCGCACCTCTAGACCTCGATCAGAAATTTGGCGGGTAGAAGAAAAATACGTTTGTCGCTGATGAGACATAAGCAATTCGCTAGGTTGTCGGATATGACTAATTAAATTGTCAATATCAATGTTTTCAGTATTCGGTACTGTTACCAACCCGCAGGGTTGATTTAACCACTAATATTGATCAAAAAGATCTGTGTTTAAAATGTGATTATTTGCTACAATTCGCCTTACTCTATAGCTACAAGGTATGCCCATTGTATTGGTGAATATATCTCTGCATGGTTCAGTTTCAGGTGCTAGGGACCTTTGGTATTGTTCTAGGCAAAGCTTCATTGCGTGCTGGGAGATTTTTTTATTAACATCGGCAAAAAATGGCTGACCACAATTAACCAGGAAGTGAGTTCGCTGAAAATGGTTTTCTTGGCTCAGTGAACGTTCTTGTTCCTTGCATGCTCTTTCTAACAGCGAACATACTCCGAGCATATCACCTGTTGATACCTGAATCCGTTTTTAATTACTGAGTGGGCACCTTCGACGCTCGACGTAGATACGTGGCCAAAGTGCTTATAGTTGCGAGTCCACGCCAGAACAAAATATACATTGTAACAAAGCCAATTTCTCAAAAGATATGCTTTCACCGATTCAGGGACGCCTTCAGAAAGTTGGTTTAATCTTTCGTTATACTCCGATATGGACGGTGCATTGACTAAAGCTCGCCAGAGTCACATAAATTCATCCCATGTTTTCATAGAATCAAAAGCTGAGCGTTGTTTTGCAAGTAAATTTTTATTTATATGCCATATACACAGCATATGGTTTGAAAAAGGAAAGATAGTATTTTTTAATTCAATTTCACGGTCTGTCACAACAACAGAGTTTGCCATATTAATATTGCATCTAGTGACAAGGTTTTTTAATTCATTTATGGCCCACGTGTATGATTCTTCGACCTCGCTGCGTAAGAAACAAAAAAACAAGGTTTAAGTCTGATTGGTGGCTGCCACACCAATTCCATGCAGCAAAGGCATCTGATATCTATTTGTCTTGTATGTGCTATCAAGGAGGAAGACTTTGTTTGCTGAAAATTTTTCGACAATTATTTCAGCAGATCTTGAGACAATAAATAAACTCCGTAGGTTGCCTTCACTATCACGAGAGAAGATATGTTGAATGTTTGATAAATGAGAATATCCAGTAAGGCCTCCATTGGTATTCTTCCATCTAACATTTTTCTCTTTTTTGAAGCCCTGATATTGTAAATATCACGGGCGATTGACTTATTCTCGGCGTTTTGCTGGCGTAATGCACTGAGAACGACGCGAGGCGCAGCACCAATACTGCTCAAGCTGTGGACTGTATTCTTTTCGGTTTCAGTCAGAGCTATTGATATCGGATAAGCTGCTGCGTTTTCGGTAGCCTCAAAATTGTGTGCATTGTCGGTAATTATTGATGACCAACTAGTCCCCTCTGTATTATCTCGGGATATTTTAATAGTGAAAGGACACTCAAGCCGCAACGATCTTGTGTTTCTAGAGTGCATATTTGAAGTGGGCTTACCATGGTGCACACAACTTAAATATCTACTCTTTACTGAGCCTCCGGATTTATTTCCAATACAGTTTGTGCGTTGAATCATGTGGCAGTAGCCATTCGAGGACGCGAAAGTTTTCTCTGCTAACGTGGTGTCACTATTCCTTCTTCTATAAAAAACCATATTTTGACTCCGATAGCTAATTATCTAATTACGAGGATCTCGTAATGTTTAGTCCGAGTTATTTGACAAGGCAACGTAGGGACCTTGAATCTTATTAGCGAATTCAGGCCCTTGCCCTGTCTATGAGATACCTTCAAACCAGAATATTATCTCAGAACGTCGTTTTAAATACTGTCTTCTTTATTGTTTGCTAGTTGTTCTAATTAATAGTTTAATTGCTTATATCCCCCATAATAGATTTGGCAGGTTTATGCATACGAAGGAACATTGATTAATCTCCCTATCTCTTTGTCTTTATTTCGGTTTGAAACCTGATGTATGGTTAACATTTCCCTTATTTTTTATATGTGAGACGCGTCTGTAATTACTGTCCACGCCAAACGCTCTTACAAGGGCTTAGAGGCCGGGATAAGCCCGTGTGCCTGCTTGGCGTTAAACTGAAAATACTGTTACCAAGGAAATAATTTTTGCTGCTAGCGTGAAAAAAGTGAAGAACGTGAGAGCACGTGACTAATATCACAATATTAACGAGGAGGGATTACAGCAGTCTTCTATTAACACTACCTACAGTGATGCTAGCTTTATCCAAACTTCACATTTCATATAATAGGCAATCTTTGTTAACAGAATTTTGGCAAACCAGCGATCCTTCTTTGTGTAAATAGATACGAGTTAACACGCTTCTAATTAGAGTTAGCTTTGGTGTCTTTTATCCAAATTTAGATTAGATTTAGCGAGGCTGTGGCTTTAATTAGATTCAGTAGACCCTGTCAAAACACGTGCTTCTCGGTGGATAAAATAGCTACAGGTTACGACGGGTTCTACTGTAGACGTTTGAACAAAAAAAAAAATAGAACAAAACAAATTCAACCCGTCACCTGGCACCTAAGCACGAGTGAAGGCTTCGCAGTATAGGTACAACAAAGCAGATTCTTTATATCTTGCTATCGACAGACTTTGGCACGATATTAGTCGGGCAATCATCATGCCCTGTAATGCTAAAACGAGCCTAGCTAGTAGTCTCTTGCTAGTGGCCACCCCTGCAGATATATCAGGATTGCAATTCACTTATACTTTTATCTATCGAGGTTAAATGCTTGGTAAAATCAAGATCATTTTGAAAATTTTAAGTAATAAATATATAAAAAAAAGGGAGCGAATATTTGCAATCACGCTTTACCTAATTGGGTCCCAAAATAAGCGACTATAATTTTTCCTACCCGTCATCTGATTTATTCACTTGTTTGTTTTACTCTGATACGCTTATTTTTCTATCCCTACATTTTTTGTAAACATAGAATGAGCTCGAAATCTTGAGACTCTGTTACGAATTCGCAGAAAATTGGTACAAAGATTTATGCGCCACAAATTTCAACTAAAATAGTGGTACTTCAAGGAAATTACTAAACTAAATACATAACTCAGACATTATTTACATGAATAAAGACTCTATTATTATTGTTTCCGCATGCAATCCGACGCCATCCAATGTCTGATGGACATTAGTATGTAATAGATCCGACTCATTTTATCACTTACTTTGCTTTCTAGTACGCTTGGTTTTACCATGCTCAACTTGACTTTGTCTGGATCACTTTGCACCAGCAGCAATTCTGCCATCGCTGGCATGAAAGTTGAGGAATAATCCTCCAGTAGTTTCAAAAGCCTGGTTTGAGACGTGAGATACAACTACTGGCTGACCATATTGCGTATATTCTGTCATATTAATTCGCTCAGCCTATTCGAAACCTGAGGGGTTCCGCTGTGTTGAGTTTTCAAAAGCACGCTGGCGCTCTCCTTAATGGTTTCGTTGTCCTGTCAGCGATTGGTTCATGGAATGCATTGGTCGACCTATGCTTCTAGTGATCCGAGGGTTCTGTATGTCTAGTAATAGATCATGTAGCGAAGCAGATTAGTTGTTCGTATCTATATTATCTAGAAGTTCAGGCTCTGTAAAATGCCGAGACGGCTTTTGAAAGCGCCCATGAGGATGTATGTCTTCAAGTTTAATGACACCCCCATTGCCTGTGTCAGCCATACTACTCTCAATTATGTGAGAGCATGGTAGACCTAGAGTCTTTGTAAACCTGCCTGTACAAGGCGGTAAATATGCCCTCTTTTGACGTGCCTTGATTTCAAGTTCTTACTCATTTAAATTCCTATTCAAGGCCAAAGGGGCTACCAAAGCTTGGATATCTCTAAAAATATTCTTTCCAGAGGAGATGGAAGTCGTGCGTTTCGCATTTACGAGCTCCAAAAAGGTAGTCTGATTATTTGCGATAGCAAAGGGTATTTGACTTCCTTACTACTGCACATAGGTCGCTAACAGAGCTCCCTAGCGAGGCTTTTAACGTGGCATGACCACCTTCGCTGCGAGAAGAAGTGTGATTATCGAAATGTAGGTGCAAATCTGTCCAAGCCCAGCTTCATTTCTTCTTCTTGGGGGCTTCGATTCGGAGGTAGATAAAGGCAAGATAATATGGGCTTCAAACCTAACTACCCTGCAGAAGGAGATCTATATACCGTTTATCTGTCAGATAATGTTAGCAAATTAAGGCTAGCGAGATCTTAGATCGTAATTTAGACAGGGGCCATCCTTAGTGGCTTGGCAGTTGGACCCTTGCTACAAT
>QVIK01001106.1:0-11740 GCA_003957845.1 Oidium heveae | reverse complement strand
TCTAGATCTTTATATCTTAATTTAGCCTGCTTTTTACTACTAAAATCCCAGCAAATTGTCGAAACAATTGTCTCATGATCAGATGTAGAATTTAGATCTGGACGGATCTCGCAGTACGCACTGTCTTCTAAGCAGAAGGCGAGGTCTATCGTTCCACCACGATTATGTGTGGGAACTCTTATTGGGTTGAGTAGTTTGAGGCCCTTTCTTTCGTACCAGTCGATAAGATCGGTGCATGGCCTTAGGATGGAGGTAGCTGACGCATCCCACATTGGATTAGAGCGAGGAAATGTGTCATAACTAATTTACGTAAAAACAATAGGAGACTGTAGTTCTGAGCATGTAATGAGCGTCCATGGATTTTCTTTTTTTTTTTTTTTTTTTCAAAACTAGATTACGGTTCTTCAAAACAATACTTGCGGTCACGTGACCTACTGACTTCTTTGGGTCAAATAACATATCTTGTGAATGCATACAAAATTTATGCAAATTTATGTGTACGGGAATAAATACACAATCAATGATACTTGGAATCAATGAATTTAGTTCACACATTGCAATTAATTTTAACTACTACTGTGTTGTGGCGACAGTGATTGCAAAGCCCTAAAAGTAATGTTTGAATATAAAGCTAAATCGACAGCATTGCGTTTTTCTACACTAAATAAATAGAATACAAAAGTTGCGTCGATCGCGATTCCTTTTTTTCGTTTTTGAGGGAGCCTCAATTAAAGGACATACATATTCCCAAGGCACGAACATTAGTCTGATAAAGTTGCTTGTTGTGATAGCTATCACCAAGTTCTTCGAGAAGTTTTTTNAAAGGACATACATATTCCCAAGGCACGAACATTAGTCTGATAAAGTTGCTTGTTGTGATAGCTATCACCAAGTTCTTCGAGAAGTTTTTTTGCAGATAATAGCTAATTACCATAACGTCTCCAATGCTTTTTGTTTGCCTGTTTCCTCTGATAATATACCTGTTAACAATCGACCCACATAATTACAACATATACATATAAGCAAAAGGAATTATGTAATCGTTTATTTAATACTCGGTTATTATTATCCATGTAAAAATAGTTTCTCTTTCTTTTTGGAGTTTTAGTGATGTGTGTTAGAAAGTGTGAACCTGCGGATTTTTGGATCTGTTGTTGAGTGTTTTGTGTGTACAGATAAAAATACGAGTATATCGAAAACCTAGATCTCAATATTAGGAAGCTAATTCTACAGCCCTAATTAATTAATTAAATATACATATATATAGAGCTAGGCGCTTTAACTTTTAACAATACCTGATGCTGCACTACATGAACAACACAGGTAAGCTCAGATGTCTGAAGATTTTGATAAATCTCAGATGGCGTTTGGGTGGAAACTCTGGAATTGACAAAGTTTAGGATCTCTTATGTCATACGGATATCTTCGTGTGGTATATGGTATCTATGCCGTAGCTTGATAGCAAGCGTCCGGTCATCGAGGAATGACTTTATACTAAGCTTACTATCGCATTCAAATCGAGTCATTTACGCTCTACCGCGCTGTTTATTTTATTTTTTTTTATTTTTTTTTATATATTTTTTATATATTTTTTTTTTGCTGAGGAGTTACTATTCATGGGAGCATCCTGACAGTAATGGAACAATATAACAAATATTGAGAGGAGTTGAAATCAGATTTTCTGAATCGAAAGCCACAGCTTTGCCACATGATCTTGACAAGCTGGTTGATCACTTTAGTCAAGGCCGTTCGATCTAAGACTCCATCCTCATTACTTCAACTGTGATCCAAATGAGACAGGTAATTGATCAAGATCAAAGAGATAGTTTACATTATGCAAATCTTTTTGTAGCTATTAAATAGCATAATTAGTTCTTTTTAACATCAAGATTGAAAGACAGCACTCATACCAGTCGGCTACAATTACTCAATTCGTTAGTGAAAACGTCCTATTGATTAAATGATGGTAGTTTTCGTTTCTTTGTGTGTCAATTATAGGTTTTGTTTACCTTGCATTGTTTTGTTTTGTTTTGTTTTGAGGAAATCTTCAATGGCACGCATAGAGCAGCATTTTGAGCATAATCGAGTGCTGGATTCCATTTTAAACTGAAAACCTTTTGAATAGCTTGTAAGTCTTTAACGGTTGGCAAAAACTTGTTTGGGAGGTGTATTACAGGATTCTATACGAAACGCCTTATCAAGATATGATGTTTTAGAAACGCGTGTTATACATTGCGCCGATGACAGTGCAGCGTCGACATAAAATTATGCAGCATCATTCCAGTCACATGATCACAATTATTGTTTTTAGTTTTACGGTTGTTAAGGAGGGGGACATGAAGCCTAAGTGAAGCTTAGCTAAGTCACGCTAGCGTTCTTTCTTTCCTTCTCCGTTTCATAGATGAGCTGACACCGAAAGATGATATCAATTGATGTCGGAACCTCCCTCTTCTTGAAGAAATACGTCAATTTTGTTTTGCACACGAGTTTTTTTTTTTTCTCTGCGGATAGAAAAATCATAAATCATCTTCAAGAGAAAAATCGGGGTCTCATGTGAGTTACATGTACTTATTAGATTGATACAGTATCAATGATACTTGAATTCAAGCCAACCATGATCTATAATTCACGTCAGACCCACCTATTTTCTAGTAGCAAGGTATTACTGTGGATACTGAAATCACATGAGCAGTCCTGTCCATCCAGTAACGAGTAGCGCATAGCCGAGGTTCGTGTAGGGATATTCTCTAAACAGTTTATTTCATCTAAGCCTAATTTAGTCACTCACTAATTGTAGAAGCAAAGAAAAGTCGAGGTCTCGAAAGATAGCTTCTGAGCAGGGATGATACTGGAAACTCTCTGAGAATCAAAACCTCACCAAGCTTTCTTCGAAGCCCAGATGATTTTAACAAGCATCCAAGGTCTCTGATAGGGAGGCTTAAATACGTACTTATTCGTGGAGGATCGATCTTCAAACTGTTAATCTAGATCGTTTAACTCCTGAATATGGTTAATAGCTATTGCTGCAAAGACACCAACCAACATTAAGAGCTTGTAGACGGTGGGTGATTGGAGTGAGAATGGTAAAAGCCCCAAACGATCTGGTGATTAAAACTCGAGTTTTTAGACTTCGGGGTAAGTTGAATACCACAATTACCCAAGAATAGATGGCCCCAAGACCTGCCTACCTGCTTTAAATGCTCTCAAGTACTTATCAAATAAGGTGTTAAGCCAGTTCAATCCCTTCCAAAGATATTGATAGTCCGGCCACATACAACCTTAAGGCGTGTTAGCTCAAGAGCGTTGAAAAATCGACTTTCTGATATATCGCTATGGCGCATGACAAAGCGAGAGCATCAGTTCTTATCAGGGCGTTTTTGATACTAACCCTGAATGACGTTTGCAAGTTTTGATGAAGTGGCGAGTAGCCTACAGTCGCATAACTGCCTCCAATGAGTATCAAGTACCTCTCCCTACCTTGATGATAGAAGTTGCTTGGGTTCCTGACATTAAAATCTTACAGTAGTCTTGCAGTCAAAGCAGCGGCTCAGAATCGACCAGTTGATATTATGATCTCCAGCTACATCAGCTAAGTTAGCTGTGGGAGCTAATGTGCCTGATCTCAGAGCTTTAATAGCTGCCTGTATCGATTTGACTAATATTGGCATAACTATAATTAATTATTTGTACAGCTTCGGTTGTTATTGCGGGTGCATTGGACGTACTCTGATATCTTTTTTTATTTTCTTGAATAAAATATTCGTATAGTTCACACTTTATGCACAAATCATGATGACTTCACACGAAGTCTAAGCACGATTTGGGAACCAATTCTTCATCAAAGTTATCAAATTCACAACACATTGAAACGACTCTCTCGAAGCCTAACGCTTTACACGTCGGAGAAATATTTTAGTATGTAATGTGACTTTTCGAATTGCAGTGAAATCACCAGTGGGTTGCCCCGCATCACAAACTCTTTAAATCTTACCTTCCTAATTCGCCCATACGGTATATTCTCTTAACATTTTAAATCGACAAACTAGAATAAGAATCTCATATTTCAAGAAATTCTTGCTTAAGTTGTGTTTGAGTATCGTGCTGAAATTTATCCGACGATTCGAACCGTAGTCAACTCGCTTGCGATTCCTTATTCAAGATCATTTTAATAAGCGTTACAATTTTTCCAGTGTAGCAGATAGCCAACGTTTATCTTACAATCAGTATCTGGTCAATTGGATTCCTGAACTTGAGCTATCAGTAATCCACTAAGCCAAGTTCGAATCCGGAAGATGGCTAGTTGTAATCTACATGACCAAGGAGACGATACTCCTCTCGGCCACAATTAAGTTAGAACTTTTCTCTGGCAAAATCCTTCCTTTCATACCACCATGGACAGTCCTCTTGGAAGCACTGGAGTTGAGGTGCCTCTTATGTTGCCATCAGTAGACATTTGAATCTCTTCTACGAAGTAGGGCAAAGATTAATGATTAAAGACGAAGATGTCTAAGATATAGATGAAGTGAGAATAGCACTGAGTACTTGTTCAAACTCGACAGCTGTTACCCCAGTTATCATGAAGAGGGTACATAAAAAGGCACCCTAAATACGCTAATGGGCCCCCGTCATTGAGTCAGTATCCATGACGGAATGAAAATTCCGTATTAATGATCCTTAAGGGTGAGGATCTACAAAGCTCGTGGTTTGAAGAGAAGATTACTGATTTCATCTATAAGACATCTTTGAATAGAGAAACTAGCAATGAGATCGGAATAAATTGGCTCTGAGAAATGTTTATTCCAGAGACACTACTGACAGTACTCTTACGTTTGAGATTTTAGCTCCTCGATGGACATGGAGCTAATAACAACGTTGACTTTTTACGAGCATGCAAACAAAACCGAGTACACATTGTATTTGAGTCACCACATGCGAGAACCACTCACTTGATAGAGGCAGATACTTGCGGGGTAAGAGGCTGCAGGCCTTAATTCGTGGAACCCTCAGAAAACTCCTGAGAGTGGATTTACTCAAAGACTTGTGCCTTTACTAAAAACTCTAAGATGTAGAGATTCTCTTTTTAATCCAAAGAAAACTCCTAGAAAATCATAAGACAGTAGCAAAATTCTAAAATGCTATAGGAGTTTGGGTTCCCGAGAGGATTCTAACTCATTCCTGGAGAAGGCTTTTGAAAGAGCATTACGAGGAATTAGCTTATAAGTAGCAGATTCAGCCAGAAAAGACATACGAGTTGAACCACTTAAAGTTCAGGTTATTGATCAGGCGCCCACAGAACGGTGCAGAATCAGAATTGACTCTTGTTCGAGTTTTGCCAGAATCGGTGAGATAAAGGAGGAATGTGAAAGAGAAAATTTTATGGCTGGACCATCTTATAGTTCCAAGGACACGATGATATTTTAGTAGGGTGAGACTGTCTCCAATCGGGGAATAGCATACTTTCCTCAAGCACATGAGATATCATTTAGATCTTGCTCTACATCTTTTCAAATATAGCGCTACTTGGTTCCAAAATTATATATCGATCAGAGATGAGATATTTTGCATAGTACCATGCAACATTTATGATTTTTGGTGTTTATTTCGTATATTTTAGAGTATCCAAGATCAACCTCTGGTAAGCTCTCCTTGGCGAGTGTGAAGGTTTTTGGCTAGATTAATGTAAAAGATCTCCTATAGGATGCCCATAATAAGTCTAACAAACTCCCTCCTAAATCACACTCTTGTCTCTACCAGATTAAAAGTTCTTATTCGTGATGAGACTTCATGATAACGAGAGGTGAGAGGTGAATAGTGAAAACCAAGTCGAATCCAGGGGCTGGAGATTATGAGACGCATGTGGTGACTCAAATACAATGTGTACTCGGTTTTGTTTGCATGCTCGTAAAAAGTCAACGTTGTTATTAGCTCCATGTCCATCGAGGAGCTAAAATCTCAAACGTAAGAGTACTGTCAGTAGTGTCTCTGGAATAAACATTTCTCAGAGCCAATTTATTCCGATCTCATTGCTAGTTTCTCTATTCAAAGATGTCTTATAGATGAAATCAGTAATCTTCTCTTCAAACCACGAGCTTTGTAGATCCTCACCCTTAAGGATCATTAATACGGAATTTTCATTCCGTCATGGATACTGACTCAATGACGGGGGCCCATTAGCGTATTTAGGGTGCCTTTTTATGTACCCTCTTCATGATAACTGGGGTAACAGCTGTCGAGTTTGAACATATCCAAATTAACTCGCCGATTTTCCTCATAATCCTTACATCCTTGTTCTGAATATCGTATCGTTTTAACGAAATCAAGATAATTTGTGAGAACCTTCTCGTAAAGATGATCCTCCAACCTGAGCATTAGGTAGACCTCTGGCTCGCAATAATCAATTATGAGCCAGACTTAAAAAAAGGCAGAAGATCTCGAAAGATTCTTAATTTATGGTATTCCTTGTTTTCGAAGTGTAGCTATGTTAAATTAATTCTTCTCAATTATCAAGTTAAATTTACAAAATCTTTCAACCAAAAGAACAATACTGATTTTTTGAGGTTCTTGCCAGAATTGAATCAACTTATCTCAGACAGGCATTCAACCAAGATTTCTTTGGGAAGTCACAAGCGGCGTCGCAGCTAAATCTAACAATAAAACATTTAAGTAAATCGAAATCGAATTTTGAAAAGGTTTAATATTACTCATGCCTATCTCTATGCAATGTGAGAGATCGAAGTCGTATACATGTAAATTAGATTTTAATAAAATTAACGGTACTTGAAAGTGCGTGAATGTTTCAATTGTTATGTTCACTATTTAACGTCTAATTACACGACGCTTGGCTCGTATAAAATAATCCTAAGATGGACATATGACGCCAAGACTAAATAACTGTCATGAATGACCGAGACCACCTCTCAAAAACTCAAGGGCAGGTATCTATATATATATTTACACAGAAAAAGTGTCACACCTTTCTACCGAATACCAAAGTTAATTTGGAAGGAAATTAGATTTAAGGATTAGAATCAGAAACGAGACTAAAAAGCTAGACATTAAATTAATCTCTTCTGGGAAGATGGAATGCCTTAAAAATACGTGAGGATCTTAGTTTCATGAGTGAGCTATGTCTGAGGAGTAACTATTGAAAACTGCTAGTAGCTGAGATAGATGATCTCTCGAATATCTAATTACCATTAGGCACAACTCTCTACTGGTCTGTAACTTGAAAACTTGGGTATACATCTATGACAAAACTAAGTAGACTCCAGTCTATCGGCGAATTCAGTAACCCCTCTAGAGGTGCGGAACAGTATTCAGCTGCTGCTTCAGCTTAAAGTTCTAGCAACTCTAGAGAGTCGTTATCTGGTATCGTGTAGTATTAGACATGTCTCTTTTTGTTTAAACCGCTGGTGGTGACAGGCGGCAATATCACCAAGGCCAGGGCGTGCAGATAACGAACGCGGGAGAGAGCGAGCGCCATTGGGCAGCGCTCCAAAACGGTAATTAGATATATATATATGTATATATTTGATAAATACACACCCTGTAAAATCACGCGAATTTTATTTCATGCATGATCTGTAACTCCCCATCTAAGTCAAATCACCAGGTTTAAAGTAGGTTCAAATTCTCATCAACATAACTTCATCGAATTTCAATCAATTAAATTACCTTTGATTGAAGTAGCTTTCGCTCTTAGATGTGATAAATTTAGTCAAATCTTTAGCAAAATAATAAAGGCATTTCTTAAAAGATACCAACTTTTCTACATAACTGATGCGAATTAAAAAAAATTACTCCTTTTTACGTCCTTCATAACGTCTTCTCTCCTGCATAAGTTTAAATAAATAATTAAATTTTCAAAATCTGATCTAATATCAGAAGAAATATAGATCAATTTTAAATTTCAACTTTCAACTCTCTAATTTAAATGATGGTGTTGAGCTTCGAGTCTGAGTGCTAAGAAAAAATTGACATATTCGTGAAGATCAGGATTACAAATCGTGCATGAAATTTACGTGTGAGCGGGGTTAACTTAACGGGTGTGTATAACTTTTGTGTATGCACACTTGGCAAAAAAAGGTAAATGACTGCCCCTAATCAATTCAGACTAAGTACTTTAGATGAAAGCGTATGTCAGTGGAAATAAATGAAGCTTTTCCTAATTTTGATTAGAAGTTACGGGTGTTGATTCTCAATCAGGCAAAGCGTTTAACTAATGAAATCGAGCTGCTTATTTTATAGAGTTACACCTTGAATTTATATAGCATTTTTATGACGACTTCTATTGGCTGATTGGTCACATACAGACTAGCCAAACCAAGGCTCGATGGCCGACGTAGGGCAGGACGGGTCGTCGGTGCTTGGACGTACACAATTGTTTGTTGTATCAAAGAATACACAGAAAGATACTTGGGCATCCTTCATGGGCGGGAAAAGACTCCGCTTACTAAGGTCAGTGGATAGAATATTCGCGAATAGATTAAAATCCTTATAATTCAGAACTAAATTGTAAAAGTCTAGCAGAGTTTGTGACCCTTGTCAAATATCAGATAGAACTCAAGCTGATGGGTCCAGGTTAGAGGGGAGAGAGCAGAGAACCCATTCGCCCGTCGTTCGAGAAAACGACAAAGAAGCGGTGGGGGAGAGGAGGGGGGGATTCCTTCGTCCCGCACCCCCCAAAAAAGACTGCAAACACGCCCATCTCCGACTTGGAGAGGAGTGATACAGGGGTCCGAATCATCCATCATTCTCTCGCTTGCCCCTCCTTATACAGCTAGTGTAGCAAGATGGACAAGGGTATATCATCGCATCCACGCTGATTTGGCCAATCCCTGTCTAGGCCAATTAGCGCAGTTTAGAGGCTCGTTATACTGGTTTCTTGTCTCCCGAGACTCGGGACGGAGCGCACAGGCGCTAAGGGAACGAACAAACGACAACTTTGTTACCAGCAGCTGTTTATCTGTCTTCCCGACGCCATAAGGATCATAGGGTGCTAAGGAAAATACCATCTTCCAAAAGATGCGCTCTGAATAGGAGGATTGTGTGAGTAGATTTTTTATGACTAAAGTGAGCAATTCGATACTGATCGCTGAGGCAGTATAGCTGTTTCAATTATACAAGTCATCACTGTAATGAATCAGAAACCAGTCGCAAAAACTACCTGGTCTATATATGTTTTACAACAGTAGATTACGACACTCGACAACCTTCATCCTCCCCTCCCCTTCCCTCCCCTTGTTCCTTGCCTCCCAGCAATTTGGAGGGCCGCGCTTCAGGTTTACCTTCAAACAATCGAACGTTCTTATTGAAGATATGGAAGGATCCTCCTCACAAGATGACTGCTCAACATAATATCTATTCTATGTTCAGTTATTTTAACTCTTGCGTCTACATCATTCGCTCGAGTTCTTCAGGATCCCCAACCAAACAGATGCAATAGTCTTTTTTTTTTTTTTAATCGTTTTTTTTGCAGAACATCTTTGATCACCACAGACGCCGGTCGTCTATGAATATAGCACCTTAGAGACACCGACTACTGGAGAGTAATACAACAGAAAAAAAAAAGAAGGAGAAGAAGAAGGAGAAAAAGAAGAAGAAGGAGAAGAAGGAGAAGAAGAAGAAGAAGAAGAAGAAAAAGAAAGAGAAGAGGAAAAAACAAAAGCAAAATGAAGGATAAAGTTCTCTTAGCCTATATAGTCTTCGATATACTTTTTGTGCTCATGGGCATCATAGTGCTGGTAACGGCACTGAATATGGAAACTGAGATAACAGAGACGCCTGACATCGGTAATGTAGCGAGCAACCTAATTCTAGATTCATGTCCTCTCAAAGGTTCCTCATCACCATTCTCACAATATATGCTCGTGCTAACTATTTTTAGCCGCGATTGCAGCTGGAATCCTCATGTTAGCTACATTTGTGATAAGTATTCCAGCAATTGCGATGCCTCGGGCTAGAGGATTACTAAAGCTCACCGGCTACTTTGTATTTGTAAGCGGCGTGTTCACGTTGATAATCGGTCTTGTTATTTGGTTCGAGACTCTCAAAACAAGAAAGAATCTCCTAGCTATATGGACTATGCAGGATGTATCAACACAAAGCTTGCTTCAAACAAAGGTGTGTGTTAATGAAATTTTGAATAATAGCTTTACTAATTTGCTATTAATAGTTTAAATGTTGTGGCTACACAAATAGCACCTCTCCTCCTTTTGTGGTTGATAATATCTGTCCCGATCCAACCATAGCTGCTGCCCGACTGGGCTGCGTATTTCCATTTTCTGCATATGCAAATAGCTTTCTGGATGTAATTTTCACCGCACTCTTTGGTATTGTCGGCTTGGACGCGTTATTCATTTTAACGACTGCGATTTTATTAAAAGAACGCAAGGAGCAAGCAAGGTATCGACAAATATTTGAAAAAAATAATAGGAATGGTTCCTAGTAAATTGCAGAAAATTTGAGTATTCTTTAGCGGCCCATTAGGAGTTTTTAATTGTTTAATTTGTAATTGAAAGGGATATCTTATTTTATCCAACACAGATCGCTCTCGGAATGTTATCAAGCCTCAGCTATTTAGCTATAGAACGTTTCTTGAGTTTATCAATACATATATATTTGTTAGTTTATTTATATTTATGTACCTATACATGCAATTATAGATAATATTAATGTAAAAGCGTTACAATTTGATCAAAGAAAAAATCTCAGTACACTATCAAAGTAATCGATTCAGGTCCCCTAGTCTCACACGACAATCGAATCAGCGGCTCACTGAGTGAAGATTAAGCAAAGTGATGCCTTAGTCTCCCACAATACCCCTCCCCACCCACCCCCACCAAATTAAACGCGTCCGTAACATCATAATGACTAGTACAGCCAGTCACGAAGAGTAAATCGTTTTATACAAATCTTTTCAACTAAACGTTTTTTTTTTTTTTTTTTTTTCTGTGATGATGAAAAGTTCTAAATCTCATTCTATCCAAATTTATNTTTTTTTTTTTTTTTTTTTTTCTGTGATGATGAAAAGTTCTAAATCTCATTCTATCCAAATTTATTTCCAAATTTTTCAAATTTTTTATATTTCCCGATTTTTTCCTTTTTTTTTTTTTTTCTTCTTCTCATTTACTCGGATTGAATATATCTATTTAAAAATTTTTCATTAATAATATTGTTACATATTCTAATAACAAAATAAAAAAATATTAGAAAGAATATTATTAAAAAAAAAAAAAAATTAAAAAATTTAAAAAATTTAAAAAAATTTGGGAATGATATTCTTGGTAATTGGATAGAATAGCGGAATGTATTTTCAAGAGCTAAGAAACTGTAAATTAGAAAGAAAATTAATTATCAGATGGCAGTTATGGGGGGGGAAGGGGGGAAGTGACTTTTTTTCTTAACCGAAAGGAATTTTTTTATTCCATCCCCCTGGACTTCTAGATCAGGTTAATGGAAGTCAAATTAATCAAATTAATTAAAAAAAATTAATTTATGCATTTATGCATTCTTATTGCTATGTTACAAATAAGCGAGAGATGTTTTGGATAGATAGAACTTGGAAACTTTACAAGAAATTAATTTACTCTAATTAATAAGCCGCTGATATCGATAGTTCCTTATGTCGTCGTATTTAAATTATAAAAAACTAGAATTTGGCCTGCTCCTCGGACACCGAGGAGCCTAGGTGGGGTGGAAGTGTGAGTGTATGTGATGTGTTGTTGTGAAACGGTGTTGA
>QVIK01001105.1:0-11801 GCA_003957845.1 Oidium heveae | reverse complement strand
CCTGCAGAGCGTCACAATAGCGGCATCAAAGAAATTGGCAGATACCTACGCTCCACTATTAAGCAGAAAATTAGATTTGGACCACCAAGTACATGCACAGCGGTAAATGAAAATTCAGATTCATTATCATGTTTGAAACTTTACTCTGATGCTGACTGGGCTAATATGGAAGGTCGGAAAAGCATATCAGGTTACGTAGCTACACTTTACGGTGGACCTGTCTCATAGGGGAGCAAGAAACAAAGATCAGTTTCCACATCAAGTACAGAATCGGAATACATTGCAATGGCAACGTGCTGTAAGCAAGGATTATGGCTAGCACAAGTTTTAAGGGATATGGGCTTCCCTGAATATGTTAGTAAAGACCACAAGCTTGTTGACATGCGAGCAGATAACCAAGGTGCAATAGCACTGGTTAAGAATCCTCAGTTACATGAAAGATCGAAACATATTGATATATGTTATCATTTCATACGTGACATAGAAGCCAAAAAACTTCTACATATTACATATGAACCTACAGGACAAATGATGGCAAATGGTTTCACAAAGCCGCTAGATAAAACCTTGTTTCAGAGGTTTAAGATCATGATGGGACTTCCCAATGAAAATTGTCTGGAAGATATTCAGTAGTAGTTCAGGTACAATGTGTTGATTAGAATTACGATGCTTTTGTTCGCAGATCTGAGTAGGAGTGTTAGATTAGTGTGCAGATCATGCTTTACCGAAGGTCATACATTCGGAGTAACATAATTCCGTAAAGAGATTATATACTCGGGCTGCCCCTATAGCTAGGTTGAACTAACTCTTTCCAATCCAACGATTGTTCCTTACATGACCATATATAGATTCCATATTATAATATATATAGCTTCCAAATCATAATACACCAAAATAAAAATCTGGAGATCTGATATGAGTACTATCGTCGATATAGTTCATGTATATAACATAGATATTCTCCCATTTGTAGAAGAAAACTGCTCAAATCCAAAATAGATACATCAAAATCAATAACATTATATCTTACCATGTCTGCTTCTTCATCTAAACAGTCTCAAGCTCACATTAGCCAGCAAAAGGTAGTTATACCCTTTCTCATAACCTTGTATTTAAAATAATAAGTGCACATGTCTTGTCCTTGAGTACTTCTCATATTAGTAACTAGATAAAGAGAGAGATTGCTCACTTATTGTTATCAACACTTTTCAATGAAGAATCGTCATGATCCAAGTACTGTAATTTAATAATTCCTGCCAAATAATTGTCCGCGCAATTACAATTATAATTATGTCAGACTAAAAATGATTTCTCATGAGAAATTAGTGGCTGAGTAATTACACACTAGATTAGTATTTATTTTATGTGCCTATGCTAAATAAATAGCATTGGCTGGAGGGATCAATCGGCTTATCAGGCATAACAATAAGCTCGTGTCGGTGAGGGAGACATTTTGAGCCCCTTTGACGCCACATCAATTACAATCTCCATCTAAATGCGATGAGATGACAAAAGGACATGATGAAATAAACATTTGTTCGGTTGTTCCTAGCCCCACTGTGTATCCATATCACTACTAACTCACGTTACCATTTATGACTAAGACATCTATCTGTGTATTTCATTATGTAATCTTAAGTAGCGTTTAGCATTATTAGTAGCCTACGTAGATAAAAGAGAACAGACAACTTAACTAGACTTCAAGAACTTAACAGGCATACTATAATAACAATCATAGTCGTGCTTTGAGTCCCAAGTCTATAGTAAGTTAGAAGGCACACCACCTCACCCCCTTGTCGTACCTTCAATACGCAACTGACAGCAATACGCAATTCTTTTATCTTACATTCAAAATATTTCATTTCTAAACCCTACATCACCATCAATATTGACCTATTTCGTATTACAAAAAACGTCTATTAGTACTGTATCTATTTTTATATCCGGTCAGTAAGTAAATGAGCCATAAAGAAGACGATGCCTGTAGATAAGAAAGAAGCTACATATTTGGTCAAAATCTACGTAGCTTTACATTGAATTTTCGTTCCTAGCAAAATTTAATCACAACCGTAAGATTTCACTTTTCACTTTGATGGTAATTCAAAATTTCGAGAGCTTCTCAATAGAAGTACATCTCAAGATTCACGATTTATATGTTTCCAGAAGGTATAGTTGGGATTGGAAAAAGATAATATTACGAATCTGGCACACAAATTGCACCCTTGTCGAATAAGCAAAACACAAATGCCACCCACTACTTTTCTGATTGGCTTAAGCTCCAACCAATTTACAACAAAAGAGAAGCAATTCGCAACTGCCTCTGCGGTTTCATTGGCACAAAAATGAAATGTGAAATCTTACGGTTGTGATTAAATTTTGATAGGAACGAAAATTCAATGTAAAGCTACGTAGATTTTGACCAAATATATAGCTTCTTTCTTATCTACAGGTATCGTCTTCTTTATGTCTCATCTACTTACTGACCGGATATAAAAATAGATACAGTACTAATAGACGTTTTTTGTTATACGAAATAGGTCAATATTGATGGTGATGTAGGGTTTAGAAATGAAATATTTTGAATGTAAGATGAAAGAATTGCGTATTGTTGTTCTTCACTCTTCACTATGCCCACGGTATTCGAAGCACCGCATGAATTAAGACAGGGATTTAAGGTGTGTAAATTTCCCAGTCTAGTCTAATTTATACATGATCTCCTCGCAGAACTTCAAAATTTAGATGGCAAAAATTGGCCAGAAAATTCGAAGCACAGGTCTATTTTTAGTTCTATTATAGGCTCTAAGCCTGATTTGTAACATTAAGCGACTTTTTTCTTTATCAATAAAATACACAATTAAAGATGACAAGTATCTAGGAGGTTCACCACAAGCATTCATAACAGCCCGGCTTCTTTCTCGTATGGTCTGAATAAGTGTCATAAGATCGTCAATCGATCTCACATATAGGTTGTTTCGAATACCCTAGGTATAGTATATAGTAAACTCGAAGCTGGAGTGGTATAGGAGGAGATATACCCAGGAAAAGAGACAAAAATCCAGAGCCAAACCACGTGGAAACGAAAAATTCCTGGTGCGAATCTCTGCCTAGTACCTAAGGCGAGAAAATATATTCAGGGGGTATACCCCTGAAGCGATCTAAACTATAGGTTGCTTCGAATACCCTGGTTAGGCATAATGTATTGTAGGTAAGACAAGGGGGTGAGGTGGGGCTGGGGATGGGGTAACCGAACAATCACTGTAGACCACCTACTGAGCCTTCACTCCAGCTTATGTATATGTTCCTAAGTAACTGATATTAATCTAAAAGACGATGAACGCATGTAAGCATCTGATTGTAATTATTCACCCACATCACAGAATACCACGTTGGTAGTATGATCGACTTGTGAGAATGTCGTCGTCAAAAGAAGCCTAGCCGATGAGACCACGAGACGGTATAATAGTCATAAAATATATTGCTTTATTATCCATAATCACATTCTTACAAGAAGAGATTGCCGTTTCCGGAAATGAACAATTTCTGGACATCGATTTGCGACGAGATTCATTTTTTCTTAGCAAAGAAATGTCTATGAAAATTTTATTGTCAATAGCAAACCTCATTAAAATCCCGTTGATTATCTTCATTTAATTAAATAAAAAACAGAATATTGAAAAAATATTACAATATGAAGAAATTTAATAAGATCTGAGGAATAAATATTACCCGTAATGCTCAACATTTCAAAGACTCTTTTATGCCAAGTTCAATCGAATCTAACCCACGAGTCATAAGAATTGCAAAGATTGAAAAAAAAAAAAATAAAAAAAATCTTTTTTCTCAATGACTGCCGTCATACAACTTTTCTCTTCAAAAGAAATACAATTTAATACATATAAATTAATTTTTTAAAATGAAATTCCGCGGATTTATGATCTCTAGCTTCGAAAATTCTAGCGCCAGCAGTTACATTTTTTTGGTAGAGTTTTGATGGTCAAAAAGCAATCATTTTCTCGAATCCTTTTCATGAGAGTTGAAAAAAAAAAAAAAAATAAATTAGAAATGCGACTCTATGCAATTTTTGTGATCTTAAACTTACAGCTCAACCACATTTTTGCATATCTTCCGAACCCACTCGAGTTGTCGTCACAGACTAACCACAATCCGAAAGGCTATGAATGCGGCAATTTTTTCTTCATTGACGATGAAGTCAAAGAAGCTCTATCGATAGCTCGACATTCTATCGATAAAGGGTTTCAATTTCCCCGGAAATACCGAGGTAAACTTTACAGTGAATCAAGATATGAAGAATTTCTCATATATCCCCTTAGAAATGGGCCACAAATTCAGCCGCATTTTAAACGTGATTCTCAAATGAGACCTTAGCATTTCTAGCGCTTACAATTTCAATAGGGGCAAAAACTGTATTTTACGTTGTCCTTAAAAGAAATAGTAATAAAGAACTGGATGTTGTTTCTAAAACTACACTCGGTGATTACACCAAATGTATCCGAAGAGATAGCATACATATAGGACCATTATACTCGGTGCCAGAAGACGCAAATGGTTATCAATGCGGTTGTGAATTTCTCACCGACGAGATCATTATTGAAAGCCTTGCCCTAGCTCAGACTAGGGTTAAAGAAATCCCCATATATCCTTCTCCCTACAATGGAAATCTGTATCCAAAAAATAGTGGACTTCTATTATGGCCAATTATGAAAGGAGAAAACTTTTATGCATCTGGGAAGAGTAATTATCTCGAATCTTTATCCTTTCACGTTATCAATAGACACTAAATTCACATATAGCTAGAATTGCAACGTATTTTTTGATTTTAAATTATGAAAGACAGTTTGTAGACGTTGTTATCAAGGGTTACAGCAATAACTTTCTGAGATGTATACGGTCAAGAAAGGCCCCAAAAGCACCGGCATCTGACCCGCTCAGCAAGCTGTTCGTAACACCTCCGAAGTCTGGATATCTTTGCGGTAAAATCTTTTTTGATGATTCACTCCTTGAAGAAAACGCTGAAATAGTCGGAAACGAAGCTAGCAACGTGAAAAAAGGCAAATATCCAGTGGAATATTCCGGGCCTCCTTTCAACGAGCAATGCTTGATTTGGCCTATATTGCATGGAAAACTTTTCAGGAAGGGTATACTATTTTTTTACCTTTAAAAGATCTCCCACCTACGAGAATTTTGAATTGACCATACTCTAGGACCTAAAGGGCCATACCGTTTGATTCTCAGACCAAATTATAAAGTATTAAATGTTGCAATGTTTGTCAAAGGTAGACTCAAGGCATGTGAGAGAAAATCCATCGTAGCAAAAAAGAATCACGACACAAGCGATTACAATTGTAATGAGCATCACTTTAGCCATCAGCAACTTTTAAAAGCAGCGGAAGATGCTTGTGGGAGGATGAATTCTGAAAAAAGAAACATATATCCAGCGAGTTATATAGGGTCAGGATTCGAGTTAGATGGACCTTATTTCACCTATCCAGTCTTTAAAAAAAGAGTTTTTGGAAACAAGAGTCGGAGTAAGCTACTTTTTCAATTTTTAATTTTCAAATCTATATGTTAATTTAAGCTAACGCAATTAATAGACCCGGGATTTAATCGCGTTGTGATAAATGCGAACTGTGAGGTTGTTGGGGCACTTACCACGCTTACAATAATGAAAAATGGAGAACTTTTCCCTAGGAGTTTGGTGAAATGCCATAGATTAGCCGACGGTCCATTGCCATCCGAATTTTTTGGTCCTAATACTGAGATTGTATTTGAAAGTAAAGCTAGACATTAGCGAGATTTATCTATTTGTTTATTTATCGTTTAACGTCTACGGAAAATCCACCTTCCGATGTTCACCTATAAGCCTACCTAAGGGCGAAAAACGCGCCAAATTATTCTAGGGAATAATGGCGTCTCACAGAGTTCAACTATCTTACTTACTTCTAATGCAACGGCTGTACCTCAGCCTCCTCCAGATGTATTCTGCGTCAGTAATAGTTAATTCTAATTCTAATTTTTTTTTTTTTTAAATATAACTGTCACAATCCTTCACCTTCATCTCAAGTCTCCCGTCTAAATGGACGCAAAGTCTAATGTTCCGTTAACTATTACTAGCAACCGATCATTTGCATCTTTAGTCTGATGTATATTTACGGCTTTATTTGCTTTATATTGTGTTATCCTACAGGAAAAGAAGTGCTCGGGAATTTTTGATAGACCACATTCGCACGAGTCAAAAATATGTTGGTGAAAGCGGATATAATATTTTTTTTGAAATCACTGTGGCCTGATCTTGCTGCTATTAGTTTGCTGGGTGTAATTCTGGCTAAAATAAGTTCTCGAGGGCTGGGGCGAAAAGTGATCCCTAGCCTCTTTTAACGTAAAAGGGCGTGTGTTTCCCATCAGTCTTAAGAATGTTTTGTTATTAGTGTCCTTGCAGTTTTCTTGGATGCAGCGTAGGTATAGCCATGTGTAAAAGGGGCCAGCAACTTAGATCCGAGTTTCGCTAATCTATCGGCTTCGTCGTTTTCCAAGTTATTAGAGTACCCTAAGATCCATTTGAACGCAACCATACCGAAGGCTGCATGGGGGAAGTCTTCTTATCAATAGCCAATCTTTCTGGAACTGACGGATCCTCAAGGCTTGGGCTTGACTTGTGAAAGGAATGTGCCCATTGCCGATATCTACGGCAGTCTAAATATCCGAGAAAAAAATACGATTTCTTGCAAAATGTATCGGACAACTTCTAATTACAGCTTCGACACCTTCTGCCATTGCTGTTATCTAATCATCCACAGCTGCGGCGAAGTTGTAGAGGCAGAATCTTCCTGAGATTACCTTCTGAACACCCTAGTAGGTAATATAGCCCCCACTAGAAGAGTCTAGACTATGGCAGGACCCTTCCGTGTATAGGTGAATATCGTGGATCGATGAGCAGTTTAGCTCCTATGGAGAAGGAATACTTGGTAACACTAAGGGATGTTAGAATCGTGAAGTCCAGGGGGGGAGGTTAGCTAATTGAGTGAGACGACGTCGCTTCCGCTCGGCTATCTCAAATAGGATGTCGTGTGCTAATGTCCCCACCAATGATGCAGTTCCTAGGAACTTGCCATTCTTTAAGATTTGATATAACAGGGCCTTATATATTCTCCTGTGGAGGTCTATATACGTTGGTGATACCTACTAGAGCCTGCACTTCTGTTAGCTTTACCCAATAGATATCCGTGGTGTCTGCGGAGCGGTGTTGTTTGGAACAATATTTTCTCCCTTCCGAACGTTAATAAGTACGCTAGATCTTATTTCCCATCAGTCTGGAGGACTAAAAACTTCGAAGTCGTGATGAATTTTTGTTATACGTTTTTCAGAGTTATTTTATATCCAAGGCTCTTGTAAAAGTATTACATCAATATTATAGGCGTGGGCTAAAGCCAATATAAGGAAGGTTGTGGTTAGCCTGAACGCAGCCAACGTTTGCTTGAAAGATCTTAGGGATTTTTGTTTGAGCCCTTTAGTATGAGGAGGTGTTCAATCATCTGTGGCGTGATTTGTAGAGCCACAGTTACCACATGATGGAGCTCTTGAACAGTTCTTTGCAGGGTGATGTCCATTGCAACGCTTATAGAATTCAAGAGGCTGTTGCTTTTTTACAGGGTCTAGCGATTCCAGATTCATCAAAAACCCTGAACCCACAACGTGGTGCTTGTGAAAAGAATGCTACCAATGTTCTATGTGGCGTGTCTGGTTTATTTTGACCATATAATTTCACATAGGCAGGTTACATAGAGCAGACTCGCTTGATTTCATTAGATAGCATAGAGCTACTAACTTCTACCTGTCCTTGCTCCTTATGGATAAACGATGGTACGGTCGGGATTAGGACTGGAACCCAGTTGGTAACTGATTTCAACTTGGCTCCTGACGAAAAGAACGCGTTTTCTACTTTTAAAATAACTTCGCGAGCTTCATCACTGCAAGGACTTAATGCAAATCCTGAATTAACGGGCTTCATTTTTTCCAAAATTCTAAAAATTACAGCACGGTTTTGGATGTTTCAACCAGACAAAAAGACATCACTGCAAGCATTTATCAAGGACTATCACAAGAGATACCATGAACTAAAAGAACACTACACCTTTAGTTCAGAAACTAAAATTCACATGAAAAATCTACTTCTATTTCACCTTAGTAACCTACAGCCTGAGCTTACAAATCACTGTCGTAGTCTATCACTTGAATTAATAATATCTCAATTCCTAAGTTGGATCTCAGAGACCAAGCAAAAACCCTCCAAAACGAACAAAAAATAATCTATATGTAACTTTTGTAGTAACATTGGTCACCGGGAGGAAGAATGTTGTAAGAAGATGAAAAGCCAATTTGCTAAAAGTAAATTGAACTCTGAGAATAGGAACCAAAAGAGAGTCTTGTCTGTTGAAAATGAACCCCATGATAGTAGATACCAATTAGATACTGCTGTAGACTTTCATGTCTCAGGAATCAAAAATGATTTTGACTCTTATTCTTCCTTTCCACAGACTGTTTGCGTAGCTGGAGGTGGTCGTGTAATAACCACCGGTAAAGGTAATCTCCTCTTTCCCTCCCTAGATGGAAACCTTGAAACATTACATGGTGCTATACATTTGCCAGGAGAAAACACTCGTATTCTCTCCACAGCTTCATTAGAGAAACAAAGGTTATTCAATTAATTGGCCACCAAAACAACAAGATATTGAACTAATTCGCCCTGATGGAACAATATGTGCAAAATTTCATCGTGAATGTGGTAGGCTTATTTGGAAACCACAGTCTCACACATTTGAATTGCCTATGATATACCAAATTAAACGTAATTGGCATTATATACTTGGTCACCTTGGTCAATCAGCCCAAAATAAAGCTTTACAGCTTGCTGGAATCAAAGGATACTGTCAGGATTACTGGGACCCGTCCTGTGGCAGGTGAAGTAATATACTTTGAGTGGACTGTTAAACTCAGTAAAGTGACTTCATTCTTCTAATCTAGTGAAATTCTCTCTTTTAAGTACATTGTTTTAGCCCCTGGCTAGATGACGAACCGAGAAAGTAAACAAATAAACAAATAAACAAAACAGGGATTAGATAAATCATTCATGTAACCGAGATTACAATCGTCGGTCAAATCTCCATCCCAACGCCTAACAGATACACGTCAGTCTCAAACTGTGAAATATGTGCTAAATCGAAAATCACCGTATCTAAAGGTCATGGCAAACTTGGAAGTTCATCCGAGTTGGCAGAAGCCATACATATAGATTTAGTTGGTGGCCAGAAATCTCTTCATCCAACTACATCAGATGACTCGGCTCCTAACGCTTCATGGTTCCTACTTGAAATTGATGAATTTACATCATACAAATGGGCATGGCCAATTTATACTAAGAAAACGGTACCTAACCAAATCAAATATTTCTTAGAAAATTTAAGAACACAATTTGGCAAAACTCCAAAACGCCTACACACAGATACAGGAACAGAATTTAATAATAATAAACTCCAAGAAGAGCTAAAATCCCGAGGTGTAGAATGGGAAAAATCCTCATCTCACGCTCCCGAACAAAACGGTATTGCGGAAAGAAATGTTCGTACAGTAACAGAGAAAATGCGTGCTCTTCATCTCCAATCAGGCCTACCACTACGCCTATGGCTTCTCATTCTAAATGCATCAATAAACATTTTAAATCTAACCCCAAATAAACTGGCTCCGGATTCCCCATTCTTTTCTGTCTTCCAAAAACTACCCGACATTAACAAACTTTGCTCTTTTGGATGTCGTGCATACTGGCTTGAACCAAGTCAAAATAGACTGGAATCAAAGGCTCGCGAAGGAATATACGTTGGTACTGAATTCCGTGGTGGTCACATTATCCTTAACCCAGTCACGGGTAAAGCAATTACACGACGAGATGTCCATTTCTATGAAAACTCCTTTCCCTTTAAAACACTAATTCTTACTCTAAAATCAAGTAATCGATGTCTAATAGAGTCTGCTTTGTCAGGTCCCAAAGCACAGCAATGGAAAATCGCCATGGACAATGTTTTCCTCCGTAACAACTCCACAATATCAACATTTGTTGATAACTTCATGATCATATCTGCTTCAGAAACTCAAGCGAACACAATAGTTTATGAGCTTGCAACAGCCTTCAACATCAAAGATTTGGGTCACATGACCAAATTCCTAGGAATAAAGATTGACCACGCTTCAGATGGCATTCGTATAAATCAAGAAGATAAAATTGATGCACTCTGTGATGATATAGGTTTACTCTACTGTAGAGGGGCTAATACACCCATAGCTGATGATAACTTGATTGATCGTGACACTGAAATCTCATGTAATAAAACTGATGCCACCACATACCGTTCAGTTGTTGGTTTACTTCTACATATCGCTAACATGACACGCCTAGATATCCATTCAGTACGCAGTTAATCGACTTACTCGCCACATTAAGAATCCATCTGAAAACGCCATGCTCTCGCTGAAACACCTTGTTCGTTATTTATCGCGTACTAAATCGGCCGCTCTTCACTTAAGAAATACAAAAGATACAAATCTTACAGCCTCTTTAGATAGTGGTTGGGGTAATGTTACTTCTTCCAAAGGCACATTAGGGATAATATTCTTCGTTGGAAATACCCCAATTGCATGGTGGTCTAAACTACAAACAGTCACAGCCCAAAGAACCTGTGAAGCTGAATACGCTGCCCTACAAAGATTAGCGGTTGCGGCACAGTGACTCAAACTACTCTATGAGGAAATACTTGAAATTAAAATAGGACCCACCACTACAGAAATTGATAACATGGCCGCTATGATAACAGCAAATACCACTAAAATATCTGCTCGAAATCGTCGCTTCCTTATGAAAGAATCCACTGTCCGAGAAGCCATTCAGGATAACTTGATTCATCTTAAATATACTCCTACAGATAAATGTAGAGCAGATGGCCTTACAAAAGCTCTACAACACATAAAACATACTAATTTCTGCAATCAAATTATGCAAGATTTAAAGCATTCGGTTCAGGGGGTGGGGGGTGTGATAAGACGACCCATTAAATATCACGTGACAATACATTGTATATAATTAGTAGTTAGCCTTCTCAATTTAACCTCTTGCACAGGCACAAAAAACATACTTTTGTAATTAATCCAACTCTATTTCCCTTTATTCATTAAACGCTCCTGGTAGCTCTCCTTGAGCAATGGTGGATACCGACAGCGATGTCGATATGTCGCCACCGTCGACGCCAACGCGTGCGTCGTCTGTCCTATCCCCTCTCTCCCCAACTCCCACGAATCGATCGCGAACAATACGCTTCACTAATATAGATCTTGATCAACCAATAAGATATAACTCAGAGGCCCTTTACAACACAGAAGATCCATTTACAAGCCCCGATAAAATCCCTTCTAACAAGCCTAAAGGAAATATATCGAAATTTACTGAAGATGTTTTTGATGAGATACGCGATGCCATGATAGGACGCGAACAAATCGCCGAAGAATTCTCCAAGGCACTGGATGAAGCAACTAGCCGTGCTCAGAAACTAGGACTGGGCCAGGTAACAGGCCATCTTGAAAGGGCATTAGCTCTAGTGATAAAACGATTCGCACACTGAGAAAATTTTTTGAATGACGAGAGCAGATATGCTGGGCTCTCAGATTCGATATATGTCACAAGGCAGAAACAAGCAAGTAGCTCAAAACCTTCTTACGCTGAGGCAATCAAGACTTACTTC
>QVIK01001104.1:0-11830 GCA_003957845.1 Oidium heveae | reverse complement strand
GCACAAACAATTGAAGTTGGCAAAAATCAAATTTAGAAGGTTGTGTAAAAACTTATGAAAATGAGGGGAAGTTATGTAGTATAGTAAAAAGTCCATTAGACCAGGCATAAATATTTATACGTTCGCTAAATAGAAACTAGAAGGGGTATATCCCTGAAGCGAGTATATGATCTGCACATATAGGGGGTAAAAACATTACCGTGGTAGTAGAGTAGACAAATATAGATCCTAAACCTCGCAACTTGTAATTTAACAGAATTCTCTTATGCTTCTTAACCACACTTCGTGATATTGACTGCGCCAACTTTGAATCCAGATTGAGAATCTCATCTTAATGTTTTTAAGCTGACGGTATTTCATCGTAGCTAAATAACATTGATCTAACACAGACTCCATCCCTCAAAGTGCTTATGAGCCAGTATATCTACAATATTATGGTCACTATTCACGGAAGTATATTATTTCTGATTAGAAAGTGATATGGATTTAATGAAAAAATACGATAGATGAACATTATATTGGTGAAAGAGGTAATTGTCGCGTTTTTCCCATGTCTCTGAAGTTAATAGAAATGGCAGAAATCATAAACATTATTTTTTTCCAACAAGTAGACATTTTGCTACGAAATCAAACGTCGAAAATGTTGGAAGTCATCTTGCATTGGATACGACTTTTAGCCCTGTAAAACTTCTTGTCTGGATCCGAAAAAGTCTGCGTTAAATGTTGGATTTTTGAGAGATGGGAATTTTTCTTGCGTCAAAATAACGAACGTTTTTGACTTGTTGATCCTATGTACAATCCATGTCTGGCAATACTTCCGGATATGAAAAAAGAAAATTGTGAAATAATCGTACATAAGAAGGGTAATTTTAGCGCCGAAACATCCCAGCAAATTTCTGTATAACTCTGGCTAGCGTAGTTTTAATCCTTGTTTCCAGGCAAAATCGCAGGGTAAAAGTTCTTGCGAGTTACATTTATTTAGGGTCGGGATAGTAATAAGTGGATATCAAGAAAACTTAGGCATCCTTAATTTAGAATTCAGACAAGCTATAGACCCTCAGAAACATTATTGCACTAAGCTCTATCCATACTGGACCCTTGAACCAATTATTTAGCCTACTTTTGCATAGAGACATTCTAAATCAAAACAATACCGTAAGCTCGAATTTCCAAACACGTATTATGTGATGACGACGTTAAAAGACCTCGTTCCTAGAATACTATAAAATAAATTTGTCTGACAAAAATGGCAGGAATTTGCAAAAATAACCACGTGTCAGGTCTTTAGGTCTTTTCCGACAAAGATAGAGTGCTTGAAGTGTTAGAAAATTATAATGAAAAGAAAAGAAAAGAGTTACCGTATTTCTACGCTTCCAAGATGTCGGACCATGAGCAGTGCAATGCAGATAGTCACATGATTTCATCTTTATTTGGCCTGTGAAAAAACACACATGTAAATCAACCAAAGTAGCGGTGCTGAGCAATTCCTTTGAATTTAGACACTCTACTATCGATCGATTCCTTGGACGAAAATGGTAGTGGATAAAGGAAAAGGTCGTGATCATGAACCTTCCGAAGTTGATGGAAATGCGAAAACCGTGCATTCCGCTGTCATTGCTTCAGCAGCTAGTCTTGCGCGTAACATGTTTTCAGTCATTCCCAGTCATGAACTACTCGGGAATTCGCTTGGTGAGCCTGGAGAGCATGCAAGTTTGAATAAGGGCCAGCTACCCAATAGCTTCTCGGCCGGCAGCTCTCCTTATGTCGGAGGCAGCGTGGCAGCTCTTCCAAAGCTTAGCCAAAACAGCGGTTTTCATGGATTGAGACTCGACCATTCTGCGCAACACAGTTCTGAGTTTGAGAAAGAATATGCAAGGTTTCTGAACAACTCCCTTTCCATGCCACATATCACGGGTAAAAGCATTGGTCCTAGCATTATCGAACAGGAACAACGTGATGGAGAGGAAACTGTTCGTCTTCTAATGAGCTTTGCACAAGAAGAATGCGAGCAAGAGGTCCCTGGCCTTGTGAATATCGTTGGTTCATTGTCACTTGGCAGCAAAAATGATCATTCCCAACTACCTCTCAATGAAAGCTTGGACTGTTCCACACAGCCGCCCCTCAATCTACTGGAAAAGATGGCGTCCAACTTTCTGCCTAGTTTTGAGAACTCGCCATCTCATCACAATCAATGGATGGACTTACAGGAAAACTACACTGAGAAAGTGTGGGGAGATCGTTGGGAAGCAATAGAAAGTCCTCAGCAAGCTCTGAGAAATTCGAATCAAAGCAAATCTAGGCAATCTCAAAACAAAGCGAAACGACGCCTGCAAGCCATTCGCTATCATCTACGGCAGAAGAATCCAAAATTTGGATCGCACGTTTGACTATGAAAAACAAAAATCAATGCTGCGACGAAATTGTTCAGTTGAGATTGGAAAAAAATAACTCTATGACGTCGGCTTCCCTGATTCTATAGAAATAGTTCCCTTGTTCCTCTTGATAGAAACCAATCTCTAAGTAATCATCGAGAATGAAAAGGCTATCAGGTTTCACATCACAACAGCAGGGCTTAATGTTTGAAACTGTTTTCTCATAACTTTTGCGTACCTACATTGTTCCTATTCTGAGTAGAGAGAAAAGTGTGAATCTGATCATATTACAATACACAAGATTTTTTCAATTCAGTCAATGAATCATAGTCGGCTCCTCTCACACTGTGCTATTGCTGTAATGATGGCACCTCCATCGCAAAGGTAGACCCTTACCCACTTTGATACCCTGCCTTTCGGAGTCCTACTATAACAGATCTCCCTTCCCTTATGACTGCTTGAAGTCCACTGCAAGCTTTATTCACGTTGTATGAACGTCTTTATACGGCGTTGTAGAAGCAGGAGGGAATACGTCGTTCCGTCGTCCCTATTACCTTTGGAAAATTCGATATATCACTGGACGACTACAATACCTTTATATCTTTAATGAAAATACATTGCATTGATAAACGATTGAACATACAATCTTGGCACTGTTTTTTTGTTTTGTTTAGTTTTTTTTCTTTGGCCAAATCACATTTTTCAAGCCCACAATCAGGCTCGAGGGTGAGTGGGAGCGTGGGAGCGTGGGAGCGTGAAGCCATTCAATCTAGTTCATTGGTCACTCGATTTGAGTTTTGCGGCAAGGTATTTGAAAACTTGAGTTCCATGGTTGAATTTGAGCTTGTGCAGTCACACTAGATAATGCTGGTCTAAAGAGTAGCGACATTACTATACAAACAAGGAATTTATTAGAAGGAGGGGGGAGTTGGGGTGGGAATGTAATCAAGTACATCAACTAGATCCTGGAATCTTATATCAACCGTAGCATTATGTGTAGCAAGCAGATGGAGGTAGCAAATCCGGCAAATTGGTGGAGGAATGTATAGAGTGTTTCAAAAATTAGGAAATGGATAGACCAGCCGTTTGATGGATAACCAAGAATCCCCTCAATATCATAGGCCACGTCCAGTATCGAATGAGCCATTCCTTTACCAATGCCCACTATAAATCTCTACAATTCCTTCTAAAAAAGGCGAGTAATCTATTATCTATCCAGGAATCCAATCACTAATTATTGAACTCTATCATAATATTTAAAACTAGGGAGATATGATTGGGAAGAAATATCGACATTAACGTAAACGCAGTCTTTTATTTCGGTATCATCGAGTAGATAAACATACGGCTTGTTAGAATACGATTACAACCGTGATAACACTTTTGAATCTAGCTCATAAAATTGAAAGTCAATGTATTTGGATGAATTGGGCTTTGAAAATCCCACTCGTACAAAAACTGATGGTGAAGTAGGGCTTGGAAGACAATGGAGGTGGAAAAGTTGACTGGCTGATGTGTAAGGCTTGATTCACGCTGGATGAGTAAAAGAAGCTTGATAAGCTTTTGAATATTTGTTGGGGGTCCGCCCTCAAGATATTCATAGAAATCTCCCGTATTCTTCTGCATTTATAGGTTTTTTTAGATAGGGTGTTACCTCTATTTTATGTTTAGAACGAAAGGTTAACATCTAGAAGCCGAAAGGATTTTGAGGGGCTAATCATAAAATTTTAGTTGAAACTTTTAAAATTAAAATAAGGTGATGCTTACTAGCTTGAGACAAATTTGCTCTTCGTCCTGTGGGTTGAGGAACTAATTTTTGAGGGTTACTAGAAACACCAAATTTAACAGGTGGAGGAGGACCCGTTTTCTGAGGAACTAATGCACTCAAATGATTTGGTTGTGGATGTTGTAAGTTAAGATGATTATTGAAATTGGTATCAAGATTGGAATTATTGTTAGCGGCTGTATGTGTAGGTTGTAATGGTGGTGGAAGAAAGCTATTTATTCCCGTAGCGTGATTTAATTTTTGCTGTGGAAAGGTACTTTGAAATCCCAGCGGCTGGGGTGATAGGGGCATAAATTGCTGAGAATAAGAATCAGAAAAAGGACTTAATGCATTGTTCTTAAAATTTTGCTGCAATGCTGCTACTGGAGTTGAAGAATTTTGAAAGTTATGTTGTATACCATTGTTCAACTTATTACTTTGCTGATTGTAAGCCTGATGACCAACAATGCCACTAGGATTTACAGAAGATAACGGTAAGTTGAATCCATTAGTGACTTGTGATATCCTAGGATCGTATGAATTTTTAATATATGGGGCCATTTGCTGTTGATATCCGGCTGATGTTTGTATACCAGTTGCTTGAGGCTGTAAAGTAAACATATAAGGACTAGTTGGATTTACTATAGGAGCAGAGAGCGGTCTATTGGGAGCAGATATCATTAAGTGTCCTTGGTTTGAATTTTGAAATTGATGAGGTAGCGTTTGTTGTTGACCCAGAAAATTTACCCCAGCATTTATCTTATCATTCAAGATATTATGAGGCGAGGTATTTTGTTGCTGAGTTAATCCAGTTTGTGGTGATCCAATTCCTGCAAAAAATGAGGGTGTTGCACCTTGTGGCATCTGTGATGACTGCTGAGCTGGTTGTGTAGATACTGTAGATGCCGTAAGTTGTGGTTTTTGGGGTTCCAATGGTGTTGCGAGTAAAGATAGGTCTCCCATAGCACCAGTTAATGCCGGAACATTTGGAACAGACTGAGATTGAGCCCCTGAATTTGTCGTGGGTGCAGATGAAAATTCTTGCTTTGGAGATTTTACGTCCCAGGCATCATCTTCAAAGCCACTCTTTGTCGGTTCTTTCACCATAGAAACCGTCTTCGCACTATTTTCTGAAGAAAGTGTATTTTTCACGTCATCAGCGAAAGCATCAAGATTAATAGTATTATTGGTAACAGTAGCAGGTGTCGGTCGACCTTTTCTTGTATTATTTTTCAAGACGCCACCTGGACCTGAGAAAAGACTTCCTTGGGAGTTATTATTATCTGAACCTAAAGATTCTTCAGTAGTCGAACCCAAGCTGCGCTTTGGAGCTGAACGGCAAAATTTTTTATCTAGGAATCTCATAATTTTAATAATATCGCCCTCTCGAATTCCGAGTGTTCTTAAAACAGTGGCGTCAATATCAGGCAAAACACTCTCATCCATAGAGTCTCGCTGAAATGCTTGAGAATAACGCTCACAAAGGTTAACTGAAACCTCACAGTCTAGAAAGAACTGAAACCAATCATTGTTTCTTTTATCAAATTTTGCTCTTGCTGGTGACGTAGGTTCCTTAGAGCTCGTAAATACTTGAGATCGAGAATTTCTAAGCCCTGAAAGTGGCTTTTCATCATCTAATGATATCCCAGTCTGACGTTCAACATACTCCAAATCTTCAATTGACATCTTGGAAACGGGAACGGCAATCTTAACACCATTCATTTTATGAAGATTGATTTTGCCATCTTTTAATGCTAGAAATTGAGCTTCAACGCTAAAAGATTTCGATCTATCGTTCCATGTTCGAACGTTACAAGGATCAGGTCCTATGATTTCTTAGCTAGGTTAGAAACTCACGAAAATTTTACTTACTAGCTTTTGAATTATTCAAATTAATAGTTTCATTTTGATTACTCTTATGTCTCTGTACAGTATGATTGTTGTTAATCTCTTGTCCTGATAGACTACAACCCCTTTCGGGTAATCGCATATCAGGTCCTATCTTTGATTTCTTGGAAAATTTACTGGCTTTTACTGAGTCCTTCGCTAATCTCTCTTCTTCCAGTCGGTTCTGCTCCACAATAGATCGACTCGGGTTCAATGCTGATTTGCTGGGCATAGAAGCTACACCCGTAATCTGCACGTAGCTCCTTGGAACAAGACCTTCACTACCATCTTTTAAGCGCCGTATTCGCCACCATTCTTCATTTATCATGTCATCTATTAAAATAACGTCATCTCCTGCCATGACACTTGCCTCGTTTTCTTCTTGTGCTGAGAAATCATGAAGCATTTGTCCCATTTTCTGGGACCGACCAGAGCCTGCCATAATAACTTCTCGTAATCCTTCAGCTTTTACAGCACCTGCTAGCTCTCCAAGCGCACTTACAATCTCTTGTGCTGTATCTTTAGCGCCTGCATGAAAGTCTATACTTTTGTTAGGCTGCACTAGTTCAAGAAAAACATGTTTGCCTTCAATAGAGTAATGCGTCATTTTTTCTGCAGTCCATCTTTGCACATCACTAAGTTTCGATTTCTCTGGCGCTATAAGAATAACACCAGTCGCATTATTGATACCTAATATGGTTGGTATTTTTTTACGCCTACCCATATCAGTGACCATCTCGTTTATGTTATACATATGAAAGCCTTGCGGTGCATAGAATGCAGCTGAGCTTTCGTCACCTCTTTGAGATGAGTGAGTGTAGGGCGGTGATGTCTTGGGACTACCAATAGAGGACTGTGATCTAAAGCTTATATGCTTGTGTGTATGATCTGGATCTAGAGCCGAGGTTCGTTTTGCGCCACGAGAAGAATCTTGAGATCCATCATCGTCAGAGACCTCGACTTTTTGTTGAATTATTTGTAAATGAGTTCCTGCATTATGTGTATCAGGAATTTTGGTAGAATTTATTAAAGGGCGAGGCTCATTGATTTCAGAGACTATAGCCACTTTTTTGGGTGAATCGCTTGTCGATGCTTGTAAAATAGCATCCTCAGACTTTTCAATTTCAATATAATTCGAAGGAACGAAGCCATATTCTCCGTTCAACCCGACTAAAATCCAGTTAATGTCCGAAGTATCATAAACATCAAGCTCAGAATTCTCTGTAAATGAGAGCTCTTCATCTGTTTGTCTAGTGTAGTCATAAAGGGCTCGGGCGTACGAGTTAGGCTGTGCCTGTTTTCTATTTAGTCTCGGCTTAATTCAATCCATTCTTAAATATAATGACGCATTTTCGTAATGATGGATGTTAACAGTTTTGTGGTTTGAGAGCTTAGTAGAATAGTAGTGTGGTAGATACATTTACTTCGAAATATTTAGTATAGGCTTACCTCTTCTATATAATTATTAGGAACTAACCCAACCGGTTCATCTCCATCTATTTCGATAGCTTTTTTTTTTGCTTTCCACCAGCAGTCTTCATCACTTTTCTCTAGAATGTAAAGAATGTCCCCTTCAAAGATGGCCAATTCTCCCTCGACTTGAGGTTCGTAGTCATATATGGCCTTGTATATTCCTAGAAATCCCATATTTTTTCAGGTCTTTTTGTCAAGTATTCGTGTGTCGTAAATATGACCTGGATTTCTTTGGTCGTGGAGATTGAAATTGGGGAAAGAGATCCATACAAGAGGTGCAGATGGGAAATGGCTGCAATACCTCTTCTTTTTCCTTGCATAGGGAGGGGCTATTTTTCAGATGAAGAGTACCAATTTGTTAAACTTGGACTCTCCATACGCAAAAGAACTTGTCTTACTGGTGACCAGATGTGCTGTAATTAGAACACCATATTTCTACAGCATAATTAATTATGAAGTAAATCGCTGACTTTGTGCAAGCCGTACATGCTTGCATCCACACAAGTTTGATTACGGAAGATGTCATGTCACGTTTCAGTTGAATCAACACGCCATCGTCAGCGCACGCTTTCAGTACGTGAGCCTGAAGCTGCGTTTATAAGCGATGACAGGGACTCTAATTGGCCCAATTTATTATCTGGGCCAATTAGCGGTTATTTTAATTTCTAAATAAAAATGATGATAATGATATGATTAGTCGAACGACAATCGAATAGATAAGTATTGTATGAAGGCTCTGAAAAAAAGAAATTAAGGGCTTGATAGATTAATTCATCCCATTTCCCCATCAGCAAAACACTCACTCTCATGCTTGTAGAACCATGGATAAGAAAACCCTTATAATTTTTGGCTCCAAGCAAGAATGTAAGAATGTGAACAGTTAATTTGCCATGATGAAGCGAGAGTCGGCCGTTGATTTATGAAGCTAATATATCACTAAAGCGTGCGTCAAGGGACCGCTCTATCGACCCAGACTTTTTGACATCATGTTGCCGCTAAATTACGAGAATACTCTCCCAAGCCCGAATAGATGTTACTGCGCTAAAATATGCATGCTGCAGACAGGGGTAAGAATTTGATCAAATTTAACGCTAGAAAGTTAATTAGAAATGCATTCAACCAACTGGGTGTTTTCAGATTTACGAGGACAATCAATCAGAATCTATTTCCTTTATTTCTTCCAACTCATCCATCTCCACTGAATACGTACACATTTAGAGAATTGACAACGGAAAGCCTCAGCTTCTTTACCCTTCTGTTAGAAATAGGCCAATTTCATTCTTCGATAGATCCTACATTCATTGAAACATTCTTGTGAGTTGCAGTATCACCTCATTTAATTAACTGCCAAGAAAATTAACTCTATTCCATCTCCGATGGTTTTAAAATGGTGAGTCCAGTTTTCATAGAGATATGCAACAAATAAATTACTATTTCGAACCGTATGTTGAGTTTATCATTACTTTCCTAGTTAACAACCAATGAAAATCTAGTTTTTATCAGCCTTATATGGCGTCTAATCCGAGTCCAACTAGGTGCAGCTTACCACGAGTTGGATTAAAAGATTCGCAAATCTCTACACAATCGAGTGTTGATACTCTTGCTTAAATCACAGCAGCTACTATCTAAAATTACGGAAACCAATGATTTAACCTCAAAAGACCAAAACCATCATATGCAGATGATCACTCAACAACAGGAAAAAAATGCGAGACCACGAAAGAGGGCCTACTGAAATTTAAAACTACTTGAGATTTGGGATTATCACTGGTGAAAACTTCGGAGCAGCTGGAATTTCAATAACGACAAATTTACTATGTTAGGAATCATGGCCTAGAGCTTGAAGATAGAGTAGCAAGAGTGAGCCAATAATTTCAGAGGTTAAAGCGTGGGAATTGGTCAGCTGACTACAAAATAACCCATAATCTCGAAATGCACTGTATCGAATGATACCAAATCTCGCATTGAATTGGTTCTCAACTAATTTGAGATGAAAGCGATTCAGACTGTATTCAAATCACAAGGATATGATCGCAGGGCATCCAAGAAAAAAGAATTCCCAGTTTAGCTGGAACAAAGTCAAAGACGTATGGAGTCTGCAATGAGAGCTTTTTTTGGTCTCCTCGACGACTATCCCACCAAACATTTTGCGATAAATTTTCAGCTCATGGGGAAGCAAATAGCCAGAGATCAATAGGAATTCTTGTAGAAGGCGACATATTGGAGATACTTTTAGACCAATCTCGTCCCGAGTGTCTCACACTCAAGCCATCTAGCAAGGATGCGGGTGCGGCAGGGCTTTAGGAAAGAAATCAGCTCTCAGCCACTCACACAGAGAGAAACAATTTCGGATATTCACACCTTGAGCCCAATATAAGAAAAATCACTATCAGCCAGTAATGAAGCACAGAAATATTAAAATTCTCAAATTTTTTCATGAGCAATTTGAATGAGAAATTGTAAAAAACGAAAAAAAGATTCAGGAAAGGAGTAGAGATAACGGGCGGGGCAATGGGCCGACTTCAGCCGCATCGGCCCCGTTAGGGCCTTATACCGCGTCCTGCTGCGTTGGACGCGTGTGCGCTAGCCCCAAGGCCGCGTTCATACTACATAGCTCCCAAGAATGGGAAACTTCCAACCTGGATATTTCACTAATCATGTATAAAAGAAGGAAAGCACCAGGTCGTTTTGGGAAAAGGAGTATGAGACAATTTATTCAGTTAGTTACGATGCGTACATTTGTTCGGGAGTACAAAGGCTGTTTCAACACTAGCGGTCATAAGGAAGTGACATCTGTCTCCAACACGATAATGCAGCGTGCTATCGATTCAATTTTATTCTGGACAACACATGTCGTCATGAAATTAAGACAATCGAATGGCCTCCCTACACTATGTAAGGGTTACAAAACTGTCTATGGGCTCGGGCTTGCTGCCCTCGCTTAGGTAAGATGGCAACCAGGTGGATATGTTTAATATTAATTAGGCCTTGTTAATTACAAGGATACTGCTAATCCTCGCTTATCTTCCAATCAATCATTAAGGGCTAGTCTAACATTATTATATGTATTGCAATGTACTCGAAGATAGTACCAGAATATCCCGTCATGTGGAAAGTTATTCAATCATATACCTATCATAACGATTCGGTAGTGTTCGAGATGATCTGGAAAAGCAATTGGACAGGTTTTTGATGTTACTTTCTCTTTATAAATAATCCCCATGCACCTCTTATGTTCTTAATATACGTAGTTAAATTTTTATCTCTGAGTTACTTGAATGGAGCCTATAAAAATCTGGACTGGAACTCAATTGAACTTGTCTGGGCCATGATGAAGATATTTACTCAAGTCCATCACTTTCTGGTGGCTGTGATCCTAAGATAGTGGGGTTTGATGAACTTTGTGTTAAGAGCTGAGAGTTTGTCGGACACAGAATGACAACAATTTCATATTGAATTTATATTTTTCTATGATTATCTTGGAAATGGGAAAAGACTACCTTAAATACTAATCTATCAATATAAGTGATTCCGTTTTACTAATTAATCTTTCCCAACCTCTTGTATATATAAAATAGGGGCGATTATTTTTGGGAATCGGTATTTGTATAATAACTTTTCGTTACTTATACCACCTCCTGTTAAAAATTGCAATTGGTGGAATTTGGCATTATCGACAGGCTAGCTCCCTGTGAACCTTTACTTAGTGCCTCTAAAGGGGATGGACATAGACAGTATTTAAGTCATGCAATTATTGACATGCCACATAGCTTAAATTTATTTAAGAGAGAAAACCATCATCAAAGAATATCACCCTCTCAATAGCGCCTCATAGCGATTTAAGGATTGGTGGATTGTCCTATATTAACTAGAATTTTGTGAAAGAACAATAGCGAATGTCATATATACCAAAGCGATGTAACAAAACTGTCTATTATTTTCTACAAAGAGTTAACTAGGATGGTTGTCTACTCTATTAAGTACTTGAGAATGTAAAGATCGAATATACCCCTTTTCCCCTGAGGCGTATTAACTATTCTCGCTTACAACTAATATTAATGTAATATGCCGCGTCGCGTCTAATCCTAGCTAGCTGGGCAACAGGGACAGCCCAGCTAATTATACAAGGGCCAAGCCCATAACATTACCCCCCCTCTATAACCATAAGTATATCCTTAAAAGATTGATATTTATCAATCAATTTATTTTCTATGTGAGGAGCTTCTCTTTTTTTTTTTTTTTTTTCCTTGTCGTGCTCCTTCGATTTCACCGACATCGTCCCCCTTTCCATATTTTAGTTCAAATTTGTCAAGAGCAATTGTTTCTTCTAAGG
>QVIK01001103.1:0-11849 GCA_003957845.1 Oidium heveae | reverse complement strand
CATTACTTTTACCACCCTGTTATACTTTGTTCTAGATATATCGATATACCTTCTCCGTCTTTAGTTACCTCGTCAGCTCGTGATCTGACATAGGGCGAGGCCACTCATCACACAATTTAGCTCTTCAGCTTGCTTACGAAAACGATTTTGATATCATAATAATTCAAGAGCCATGGACATTCTGGGATCTTATAAGAAAAAAAACCATCTCACATACTAGATACAAAACTTTCTCTTCACTTTCTACTTGGTCAACTCGACCTTGAGTTCTTACTTATGTTCGTAGGACGCAAGAGTTACGCCCTTATCAGGAATCGATGGATCTCTCTCGAGACCTTCTGCGACTAATGGTTATTACCGCGTCAGGACGAAAATTAAGTGTATGGAATATATAATGCCCCACCGAGTTCTACCGGCGCTGGGAATGGCCTTTCTATGCTGTTGAACTCAAATAACGACCCCTTTTTTTTAGGAGGAGACTTTAATCTAAAACACCCTTCATGGGACTCGATAACATCCTGCGCCTCTCCACAATCGTCAGAATTGATCAATTGGGCGAACCAAAAAAATGTAAGTCTACTAAACCCTACTGGAGCTCTAACACACAGGGTAGGGGGTACGATCGACCTGGCCTTCTCACAACTAGGGTCTACATGTAAAATACTTTCGGACCTACAAACAATATCTAATCATGAAACACTATTTTCTGTAATCCCAAAAACTGGTAATTTGAAAGAGTTTGAGGGAAGACTTCGGTATAAATCTCTCGATGAAAAGTTTTTCCCTTCAATTCTCACCAACTGTGATCGTTTACCACATCTAGAAAGCTCAATCGAAGTAGAAAAAGAAGCCAATGAAATAATTTTCTCTATTCGTAGTGCTTTAAACGCTTCTTGTCCACTGACAGGTCAAAACAATCGAGGCTCGGCGTGGTGGAATAATAAGTGTCGAGTAGCACTCAGAAATTATCACGCAGCTCGTCGCTGGGGCCCAGCAAATACAAAAAAATTTGACCTTCGAACAACAGTTCGATGCGCTAAGAAAGAATATTGAAAGTCCAAGATTTCAGGAGCTTGAAATCTACCTACGGTCTATAAATAGTTAAATAGCATAATAATGGCCCTAAGTATGAACTACCCTCTCTACGAGATACTAGTGGAGATAATGTAGCGGAATCTCCACAGGAAAAAATAGAAATCTTACGTAAAAATCTTCTCTTTCGACATCTTGAAACCACAGATCTCCCTGACAATGTTCCAACGGTTGCCACACGTACTATACCTTTGACATCAATCTCTGAAACAGAAGCATATAGGGCTACTTGTTTGGTCAGCTCCACTACGCATGGGGAAGATAAAATTTTAGTCATTTTACTACGAGCTGCCTAGCCGATTCTGGGACGTCGAATCACCAATCTTTTTCAACGATGCATAGATTTAGGTACACATCCTCGCATTTTTAAAAAACTAGAATTATTATTCTGCCAAAAGCAGTGAGAAGAGATCGAACCCTTCCCAATTCATATCGATCGATCGCTCTCCTCTCCAGTCCTGTCTAGGAAAAGGGTTAGAATGGCTTCTAGGCCGACGCATGTCCTATTATGCTTTAAAATATGACATACTTGCCAAAGACTAGTGCGGGGTATCACTGATTAGATATTTAAAGCAATGGGCATTTATATATATGTAATGGTAGTTTATAATTAATCTATGAGTATTTATCAATGTGCGACTTAGGCCATTTATGTTTCTATCGATCCTAATGCCCATTGTACTATTTCCATAATTGTATGGCCNATATATGTAATGGTAGTTTATAATTAATCTATGAGTATCTATCTATGTGCGACTTAGGCTATTTATGTTTCTATCGATCCTAATGCCCATTGTACTATTTCCATAATTGTATGGCTCCAGAATTATCTAGATGTTTCTATGCATAAAAAATAAGGTTTAACTTCTCGCTTAACCCCCAATGAGAGTTACCTTAGAGGCCTGCGCTAGATAGCGTAGGCTACAGTTGCTAACCGGCTTTCCAGCCGTCACAATGTCCATACATATTTGAGCAGTGAGAAAATATGGCTCCATATCCATCTGTACCCTTGTCTCTAATCTCTCTAAGTACTCTACTACCACGGTAATGTTTTTACCCCCTATATGTGCAGATCATATACTCGCTTCAGGGGTATACCCCTTCTAGTTTCTATTTAGCGAACGTATAAATATTTATGCCTGGTCTATTGGGCTTTTTACTATGCTACATAACTTCTCCGCATTTTCATTAGTTTTTACACAACCTTCTAAATTTGATTTTTGCCAACTTCAATTGTTTGTGCCTTAATTATCATTATTGATGTACAGTTACTGACCACAATAAATATTTCATCACTGGTAACAAGAATATTATATGAGGTAAGTTGATCCCGCTAAGCATAAATAGAAAACTACTCGTCACTAAATATACTTCATAGATAAATTCTCCTAAATTAACTCCTTCGACTCCTCCTCCCGCGACTCCTCCTCCCTCGACCCCTCCTCCCTCGACTCCTCTCTCGACGTCACGACATAAGACCTTAACTTGAGATCAATCATTACTAGTACGTTGACGACCTAAAATTGTAAGTTTTGAAATTTATGAGATTTTGCAGATTCACGGATTTCGTGATGCAGGTTGGAGCTACCAAAAAATAGCTAATCATTTAAACGTATCACGAGGTCAAGTTGCATATTCTCTGAAACGTGGCACTGTAACGCCACGAAAGGGTAGTGGAAGACCATCAACCCTTTAACGGGAGGATGTCGATCAAATCATTGAATTCATTACGTCATCATCTGTAANACCTTACTCTCCTGATCTCAACCCTATCGAAGCTGTCTGGTGCTGGATGAAAGACTACATCCAGCGGAATTATCCAAATCTGGATGGTGGAAGACAGCGAACGCACAATTCACTTCGAGTAATTGTTACGGAGGCATGGCACTCCGTGCCTGCTGAATTCCTAATAAAACTACTTGAAGGATTGCCTGCCAGGTGTCAGGCGGTTATAGATGCTGGTGGAGGTCCAACCAGATATTGACCTCTTTATAACATAGATCAATACCTTGAATATTAGGGATTAGATGAAGAAGTGAACATGAATTAGTTTTTATATATAATTTTCCTTATTTTAGAAGTTAGATAGTGAAGTAGAATACAAAATAGAACTGTTTCATAAACTTTTATGCTGTCAATCATTGTACAGATTAAGCTTAGTTTGAAGAATGAAGGGGGGGTAAAAACATTTGGTCGTTTGAAATTCACCATATATTTTTTGTCAAGAAAATTCATAAAATCGATGCATAAACTCTATTTCGATGTAGATCATGCCTAGCTAGGTTTGGCGGCTCCACTAAAAACCCATGTCGGCCCCACAGGGTAAAAACATTACCGTGGTAGTAGAGTAGAAGTCGAGATCTTCTGATTGACCAGTCCATTTGGGTAGAGCAGCATCACTTTTAATAGGGGCACTGGTGAATGAAACTGCTGGTGGAGCGGGATCTGATGAATTTTGGGAACGCTTTTCTCTCAACAACAATAAAAGTTCTTTTACAACATCTGATGATAAGAACGATAATGGATTCTCCTGGCTTGAGTCAAAATCTGGAAGGTGAGTATCGGACATAATAAGTGATGGCTTGGGAGTAGTGTGAGGATTTTCGAGACTGTAAAAAGATTCAGTCGAACAGGTAGGGCTGGAATCAGAATCTAAGTCTGGGACTTTATAGATCATTCATTAATAAAGATTTTTCTAAGAAGTTCAGAATCTCCGGGCTACACCCCGCGGAGAAAATAATAAGATAATTAAAATTTATGTAAAAGGACAAAAGCTAACGATTTGTACTCGAAAACGATGCCACAAAATAAATTATATTTTAACTATGCTTCCTCTAAGATGGGAGTTATAGACCCAGCCTTCTCACGTGACCTTATCCATAGGGAGGCTGGGCCAGCTTATCTCATTAAAATTAAATCATCACATCACTTGTAGATTTGTTGGAGTACAAAGATCACTAGGATAGTTGGGATCACCGACAACTTGTCATTTATGTATATATTGCAATAGCTCCCATCTTAGAGGAAGCATAGTTAAAATATAATTTATTTTGTGGCATCGTTTTCGAGTACAAATCGTTAGCTTTTGTCCTTTTACATAAATTTTAATTATCTTATTATTTTCTCCGCGGGGTGTAGCCCGGAGATTCTGAACTTCTTAGAAAAATCTTTAACCCACCCCCGCATTAACGGGCTGTGCCCGTGACACCTAACCGAGGTTAAAAATTTTTTCCGATTGACTTATTCACTGCTAAGCTCATGGTCCTCACTGATGGCTCTTTTGCAAACAACACTGACATGAGTTCTCAGATTGGGTATGTAATCATGTTAGTGAATGAAAATGTTCGTAGAGACTCGTTCGAGATTAAAGGCAGAATTTTACATTATTCATCAGCAAAATGCAAACGTGTGACACGCAGCATATTAGCCTCCGAAATTTACGGAATGGCCACCGGTTTTGACTTGGGGTTGGCCCTTATCACAACACTCAAGTCTATTATAAAAAGTCTTCGCCTGAAACCAATCCCTCTTGTGATATGTACAGACTCGTTCAGCCTTTATCAGTGTCTATCGAAACTGGGAACTTTAAATAAAACAAGGCTTATGATTGATGTGATGGCCCTTAGGCAATCTTATGAGCGTAGGGAGATCGAAGAAATTCGCTGGATTAATGGAGCAGACAATCCCGCTGATGCAATGACTAAGTCGTCGCCTAACCAGGCTTTGACGAAATTCAGTGACAACAATACACTTTCGATACGAATAGATGGATCTGTCGACAGACCGAGTCCTAGTGATGGGTCTACTTATGTATAATATTGTGACATAGATTAAATGGACATGTAGGTTATTGTTTGCTTCAATTTTGCAATTTTTCCTTACCAAAAAGAAAAGACTGCCAGTGTTGGTTTAGTTGACAATGCGAGGTCACGAAATCAGGCTATCAGGCATGACTTACTGACAAACTGATTACTAAGCATATCCGATATGTAAGGGGATGCGATAATATTCAGAAAGAGATGATTAGATAGAGAACATAATAGTATAATACAAGATATTTTCTTTCCCAGTACTAGTGCTACAGCTCTGTCAACAATTTCTCTATATTTTTTCTGCCTATTAAATTGATATTATGATACAAAACTGAATGCAATATTTATCTTTTATATTAGTGATTAGAATGAATAAGATAGTGGGATTTTTGATTATTAATCATCGCAGGAAAAGCTCAATACAAAAAAAACGAAGTTCTAAACCTATGCGGTACTGTATATGAAAGATAATTGGGTCAGATAGTCGCTCCCCACTGAAGTTGAAAAATAAGGCCTCTCGAAGTCCAGGTTTCAAATGTCCGACACCTAAGAATTTACCTCGCGCTAGAAGGCCTGGACCCGTTTTTATCTAGGGCTATTCCTAAAACATATATCATGTGATATGTAGCCTGGCTATAACGACATGATTTATCCGCTGGAAATTAGCGATAGCAGAATGCAAGCCTCTCCGCCTAATCTACAGATACCTTCAGTGGATATGAAGCACTGGACAGGCAAGATGATATGAGAAACATCAATCAAAGTTCACAGTAGTAAAATGCACGCGCTGTATGTATCTCGAGTGAATTCCATGATGGTCGGTCGTATCAAATGGCCTACATAAATGTATATTAGCATTTTGGTAGCTATTACAGCAAGTCATCTTGACGTTTTAGAACTCCTAGCCCAGTACAAAGATTCATTGGGCAAGAGTTCAACGCAAACGAAACTTTTGAAAACGTAGAGAAAGCAAGCAACTAATCATATAGCCCCTCTTACCACAATAAGCATGACTTTCGAATCATCATATATGAGAATTGTTAGTAGAATTTTTGTCGTTTGAGTCCGTCATAATAACAGTCGGGAACTGAAATTATCATTAATGACTAAATTTTCAACGTGAATCCAAATGTATGAGGTGATGAATGAGTGGCTCAAACTCTGCGATTCCCAATAAGAACCAAGATTACCAGTTTTCAAATTCTTTAAGACAACTCGAAGTCCTAAATGGATGTGTGCAATATAACACAATCCAGAAATAACTTCAAGACATGACCAAAACATAACTTATCCCTATCCAATGAATTTTTCAATAACTCAATCAGTTTTTAATTTAGAAAAGAAAATTCATAGACAGTTGGAATACCAATAACAAATACCATGAACAAGTTGACTCACTATCTTGACATATATAAAGCTACTTCACGCCTCTGGTAATCATTCTCATCATAGTCCTCAAAAGCCTCTTCACACTCCAGAATTCTCATATCGACACCCACATCATTTATCCATACCCAAATTATACTATAGTAAGTTCTTAACCTGGGAGATGACGATTTTTCTATATTAAACTTACTTTTTGGCTAGAGATACTCGTTTTATAAATTAGAATGGCTGCTATATTGACTGCAGGGTTTATACCCATAATAGTAAGTTGACCAATCTACCACCGCATTTTGTGGCTCTTTTGACTAACTTGAGCACCTCTCAAGGGTCTGCAAGTGGTGATCCCCACGCCTGTGCCAATTCCCGTGCCAATCCCTGTACCAGTCCCTGTACCAGTCCCGATGCCAGTCCCCGTGGCCAATGGTGGCTTAATACTGCCCGGCTTGGCAGTCGCTATTCGGCCGCCGCCGCATGCAGCCCCACGTCCACCAGCAAGGGCACCACCAAATGCGGCAGGCATTTATCGGACCGTCCGAATATACGGGAATGAGAACTTGGTGATAAATAATCACTATTAAAATATACAGTTTATCACACTTCTCTATGTACATTACTACTTTCGTTAACCTTCCCGCAAGAACTGTACACATAAACAGTAATTTAATGAAGATAATAAAAATACCAAGAAAAATGTATCTATCAATATTCGAAATTTAAATTCTTTTTCAAGGTCTTCCTTTAAGATTTGCAGATCTTGTAATTTCTCTTCAAAACTGAGAAGACCAGACACAATTACCAGACACAGTAAATCTAGCTCTTCGCTTTACCCTTGCCTTTTTTTGGGAAGTGACGAATGATATCCAAATTCGATAAATCCCTGAGGATATCAACAATCGACAGCATCTCTTACCCGATTAAGAAATTAAAAATTTCACTCTGATTTAAGCAAATTATGCGGGGGACGGAGACAGCTATTCATTAGCTGTTTGTAGTGTCCCCTTGAAACCCGTAGTTTATCTTCAGAGCCAGAAGAAATATTCATCACATGATCACGTAAGAGGAATCATCCACATGAGTTTCCTAAGGTTAGCCCGGCTCCTGTTCTGGTAATGGTAGATTAGGCTAAGTTTGGCTCTCACAGCTTTACAGATATTTTGACATTTTACTGTCTCCTTGGGAAAGAGTACCGTTACTCAAGCACCAGCAAAAGGAGAATGATCGGAGTATATGATATTAGGCATATACGCGCTTCGTGTGGCTCTGGAGAATTGCAGGCATCTTCTTTTGGAGACTTTTACGTCACGTAAGTATTCTTCATGATAACCTTATTTATTTACTTTAAGTGGAAGGATCTAGTATAAAAGTTGGCGGATCTCTACGTGTGAAGCTGGATAAAATGGTTATTCTTCATTGGTCAATGTTTCAATAATCTTAGCTTTATAACAAAGGGGTATAGGAATATTGTCAAAGGTGTGGCATAGGTCAGAGAGGACCTTAAAGTGTTCAAATAATGATAGATTGGGTAACTCAATAAAAAAAACCAAAAAAAACCAAACTTTATTTTTGATGCAGTAATCACTCCTTTGTTTTGTGCCATTTTTTGATGATAATCTAGGCTACTGTTTTACGGGTTTGATCTTTCTTGTAGTATTGACGGTTCGAGCATTGCTGTGTATCCTTTGAGAACACCCACGCTTGGAATAGCTTATGTAATGATTAGTTAAGCAAGTCTAAGTAATTGTTTATATCTTGGTATTTCGTATACAGAAAATAAAACAACATATCTCTCATTTAAACTACTCCTTCATCAATAATTTCAACACTTATAAGTTTGACGTGCTTATAGAAGATCAGAAACTAGAATTATCCACCACCATTCATTGTTGACGTCCAGCAAATTTCGAGAAAGACTCACTCAATCAAGTCATCGATGTTACTACAAACAAGGCAAGATAGGGATTTCTGGATTGAACACATTAAGATAGCAGCTCTAAATCACAGTTTCTTGTATTTTGAATAACCAGGAACCAATAAACATGATATACCAAAACTCATGATCTCGGTCAAACCAATTCTGGAAGATGTAAAAGATCATAAAGAAGGTTTTGTGGTAACAAAGTTTTCAGAGTTAGAGGCTGAAGAAAGAGAATAATTCTAAGATTTAATGGAAGGGTATGATGCTAGAAAGAGCATGTGTGAAAAACAGACAGAAGCTCTTGAAGATCTACGATGTAGGATCTAAGAAGCAGTTCACATATCAAATTTCACGGACACTAAAGTTGTAGCTCAGCGTACGAAATGCCGAGAAATTTAGCAGATAAATTCTTGCCATCAGATGTCCACATATAGACAAAACTGAAGGTCAAATAGAAAAATTCAGTTTTAAAAATTGGTCTAATGGACAAGATCTTCTAAATTAGCTTTACAGGTGGATAACAGCTTGAACTATTAACTATAAAGTAAAATCTCCGGATGAAATAGAGCCAATCTATGATTTTTTCGGATGTTTTGGTTACATTCGACTTTTTTAACTTGATTAGAAAAATTTATGGAGAACAATCACACAACACAATTGAATCTGATGACAATCTTTGAAAAGAATCTTATTTAATAATAATTGTTTATGACCACCGATTGGTTCCCGTATATGCGAGCACCGCGAGATTTCCGAGCTTTAGTACCACTGGACGTGTTCATCACTTGCCCAAGGTTCATCAATTGGCTTGAGCTCATAACTTGGTCGTTGTTCGAGCCTTGGCCCGAATTTACTACTTGACCAACGTTCATTATTTGGCCAACATTCATAATCTGACCGCCATTCATCATTGGCCATGGAATAGGACTAGGATTGGCCACTTTTTCTGGCTTGTCCTCATCTGTGCCCTTAGTTGGTGGTGGCTTCGGCACTAATCCCAGACATAGAATGTTTGCGCTGGGGCACACGGTACAATGCGCCATGAGCTGCTCTCCACCGGAAATGAATACACGACATCCCTTGGGAGCAATTAGTTTCTATTCTTGTAGATCACCAAAGCTGATATCCAAAACTGATCGGTTGACATACCATACAGAGATACTGAGCTGTGTGTGTCATAGTATCCATATTGTTGATTATTTCTAAATTCTAAGAAAGTCAGCCACGCGCTCATCTCAAGGTTGAAGTGAAGGTCCTACTCAAGCTTGTAAAGATAATACCGTTGGAGTAAGAAATGCTCGAAAGCATACGGTAGTAGACGATAGTAGACGATAGTATTTGGCCGTGTTCGATTGTAATGGCCTCTACTCGATTGTACTCGATTGTACTCGATTGTATTCGATTGTATTCGATTGACTGTATTTATTTCTGCAATGAGAAAAGCGAAGATCTTTGAGGACAGTGTCGCGAGTAATCGTATCGAGACATCTAGAGCCTTCTTATATTTCAATTCAATGCGCTCCTCCATCATTGCAGTAAAGCTCGTCCTTCGTAAAAACATCACCATTTCTAACACTCAAGTCTCTTCAGAGATCCATTGGATGAGGATAATTCACGTTTGGAGTGTGTGTTGGCTGTATATTTTCTTGCGGTGGTTCCTCCATTTATGTAAGTCAGACTTGAAGCTCTTGTGACCCTATAGATATGGCTTCCCAATGATCATTGATCATGGGCGATTAGTGATTGGTAATCGGTAGTTTGTGTTTCGATTTGGGATGGTAGACTCCAAGTTGACACACTCGTCAACTTTGGCTGGGGCCAACTGACTTTTCATCAGCAGCCGCCGTTACTGCGTTAACGACTTGGTTAACACACACCCACCACAATCACAACTGAGTGAAACAATCTGCGGGAGCTACGTTGGATATAATTAAGATTCTACATTTAAAAGGTCTCTTTTGTTTGTTGAACCAAGGGACCAATAAACAGGGGTGATAATCAAAGAGATGCGAGATCTGAACTTGACACCTGCGACAGCGGCTACGACAGCGGCTACAATAGCGGCTACAACAGCGGCAACGGCTGAGGCTAAAATGTAAATTGATAATAAAAATACTTGGTATTTGTGGTGTCCAATCAACTTTACTTAAAGTTGTTTTTACTACTTCACCTTCTTACTCAATATTCTATGACATAGTGCTAAAATCTCGGTTAAATATTAATCCCTCCTAGTGCTGCTTTATCTATACTAGTTTTAAAGCTAAGGAAAATCCAAGATATTTGACCCGGTCATTAAAGGCTTAGGTGGTGCAGTGCAGTGTTCTCATTGAAACTTTCATCGTCCCTCACATTATTATCAACATCACCATTACCATTACCATCAAAATATCCCTCTCTGTTTATTTTCTATGATGGATGATTGCCACATAAAGTAAATTGATCCCTTACACCGACTAATTCTTCAACCAAATGATCCTTTCGAAAATTTAAATCAGACACCAGAATCAACTTTACGCTCATAGAGAGTTTCGGCGGCAGACTTTCGGGAGAGGCATATCATCCCAATAAAAGGGCCTCTTATTTCCATCCCATGTAAGTACAATTGGACAGTCTTTTTAAATTCAATTTGAAAAAAGTAAACTGTGCGAGAACTTACGACCCGAAAAAACAAAACCCCTTAACGGGTATCCTTTTTACGTGATCACATGACTTCTATACTTGAGACAAAAATTTAATGACGATCGACCTTACTTATAGGGAAGCATAAATACTTTGCATAAAGCTATGGAAAAAAATTAGACTTTTGGATGCACAAATTTATGGTATTTTAAAAAACTAAACATACAAAAAGATCAAAATTTACTCATAAGTACGGGCTAATTCCTGCTATATATTAAAATGCAAGCCTACTATCTTATTTAATTATTTCCAAAATAAGTTTATATTAGCTCTAAAATAATATTTTTATCTTAAATTGACGTTATATTTTAAAGGAAACATTAAATTTTGGGAATCGGTATTCGTACTACACTTTTTCGGTAGCTATACTATATCCCCCCCCGAACTTAATTGTGATTGGTGGAGCCTGACATATTTGAGAATGCTCCAGCGCTGTTTATGTCAGCTACATTATCGACAGGCCAGCTCCCTGTAAACCCTTGCTTAGTGCCTCTAAAAGTGATGGATAGACTATTTAATCCATGTCATTGTTGACATGGCAACTAATAATGTATGATAAAGAAAGAAAATCATACATCATAAGAGAATATCATCCTATTATTGTCGCCAAGTAGCAATTTTANTGATTCTCTCAACGTTCGGATTTACAATCATAAAGCTTAAAAAATCGACTGATCAGGAGAGATTAATAATATTATTCCTCTAAATATGATGGGTTGTATTTCACATCATTACATTACAGCATGTCAAAAGTTCATAGATGAGGTCATGTAAATATTGATTGATGGTATTATTTATACACTGTATAATAGTAGGACCACGAAGATATTTAAAATATTAATGGAGATGACTATTTAAAATCATAAAAATATACACTTACACAGATCCACGTTGCCAACTTACAGACCATCGCCCTCCGAGACATTCTACCGATTTCAGACAGTGTCCGATTTCAGGCATAGAAG
>QVIK01001102.1:0-11850 GCA_003957845.1 Oidium heveae | reverse complement strand
AAAAAAAAAAAAAAAACTAAATATCGGCCTAATTGAAATGCTATATACATTTAAACTATATATAAACTATATATAAACTATATATAAATATTATACCAATAAAATAACAAGCTAATATATACAAGCTAATATATACAAGCAAAGGCACCCCCCCTCCCCAAAGGAATAAAAAATAAAAAATAAAAAAAATTTTGAATCTGCTAATGTATATATTTAAAGCGCGTAGAGCGTAGATTGAGGTGGTATATTGAAAAAACAATGACGTCTCTGGAGAAAAATTTTCCTGACGGAATGNTAAAAAATAAAAAAAATTTTGAATCTGCTAATGTATATATTTAAAGCGCGTAGAGCGTAGATTGAGGTGGTATATTGAAAAAACAATGACGTCTCTGGAGAAAAATTTTCCTGACGGAATGGATCCTTGATATGTGAGAAAGATTATGAGAAAGAAGTGCTTTAGTGCCTTTTTGAGATTGACTAGCAAGGCGCGGGAGTTTTTTTTTTTTTAAAAAAAAACTTCCAGTGAGGGGAAGATGAATGCATAGTGGGAGGAATAGCTTGATAAAGCTGAAATTAATGCGCATAAGATTAGATTTTGTACGGATTCTATAAGATATTTTACTTTTTTATGAATTTTTCGGTATTGTAGTTTGGACAAAAAAAATACAACGAGAATAATTACACGGGTGGGTGGAAAGAATATGTCACTCAAAATTATAACGTCCATATGTAACCAGTAAATATATTAAAATTTCTATCTGCCATATTATCCAAAGACTGAAATCTTTTTATTTTGTACTCATTAGAATAATGTATCTTATTATTTGTTACCACTAACTTTGAAAAGTCAAAGAAAAAAAAGTTCTCTCAAATTTTATGCCTATTTTGACTTGAGACACCATTAACTACCTTCATAATAGAATCTACAGTCGAGGGATCGGACAACTATAAATATGTCAATTACTACTTGTGTTGCTTTTTATTCCCCCCCCAAAAAAGGATGAGGAAAAAACCCGAATAAGTAAACTTACTGTTGAGATATCACCTAGTTCACCACCTTCCCCGGCAAGAATTTTCCTTAGAATACGCCTCATAATTTTTCCACTCCTCGTTTTTGGTAAATCCGATACGATATGAATAGCCTTAGGGGATGCAAATGGACCAATAACTTTTCGCACTTGTAAAACCAGATCTTTTGAAAGATCTGAGGAGATATTACCACCTTTTAAAGAGACAAAAGCACAAATAGCTTGTCCAGTCAAATCATCACTAATTCCTACTACTGCTGCCTCTGATACAGCGTGATGCGCAATAAGAGCAGCTTCAATTTCTGCAGTGGAAAGACGGTGACCAGACACATTAATAACATCATCAACACGACCGCGGATCCAATAGTAGCCATCACTATCACGACTTGCCGCATCACCGGTAAACTACACAATTTTAGTAAGGCTTTTGCATCAGATGCATAAGTTTGACTAACATAATATCCTTCAAACATTCGAAGATATGTATTCATGTATCTATTGTGAGCACCCCAAACCGTTCGTGCCATACTAGGCCACGGTCTCTTGAAGACTAAGTTACCTTCGACATCAGGATCTAAGATTTCTTTTCCTGAAACCCCATCTATAATTCCAGGCTCAATACCGAAGAATGGAAGTGTTGCAGATCCAGGCTTCGTGGGTGTTACACCTGCTAAAGGCGCAATAGCATGAGAGCCTGTTTCAGTCTGCCAGTAGGTCTTGAGCTCTATTAGTATCTCTGAGGTTTCTGATCAACGTATTTCTTACATCAACAATCTGCACCTCCTTGTTTCCGACTACTTCATAATACCATTTCCATACTTCTGCAGCAATAGGCTCGCCCACTGAGCCTAGAACCCGAAGATGCTTAAAATCTGACTTGACATGATGGTCACCTGCACGCTTAAGTAATCTAACTGCTGTTGGCGCAACATAAAATTGAGTAACTTCGTGTTTTTCTATCACTTCCCAATATCTTGAGTAACTTGGATATGTTGGAGTTCCCTCGAATACAACCGTCGCAGCTCCTAATACTAGAGGTGCATAAACAACATATGTATGCCCTGTAATCCATCCCACATCACCACCACAAAAAAACTTATCCGAATCATGGATATCAAAGACATATTTCCCAGTGGCTGCTGCGCCAAGAATATAGCCAGCTGTCGAATGAAGAACGCCTTTCGGGGTTCCGGTTGAGCCTGAAGTATACAGGATAAACAAAGGGTCTTCAGAGTTCATGGGCTCTGGCGCAATGTAAGAAGGCCATTTCTCAATCTCTTCATGCCACCAAAAATCTCTCCCTGATTTCCATGAGATATCGGCGCCTGTCCTCTTATAAACCAAACAGTGTGTAACCTGAGGACAGTGCTTCAAAGCATCATCAACAATATTTTTAATACCTATGGTTTTCCCGCCACGTTTTCCTTCATCAGAGGTAATAACAACTCTTGAATTAGCATCTATTATTCGATCTTTTAGTGAACTAGATGAAAATCCTGCAAAAACAACCGAGTGAATAGCACCAATACGAGTGCAAGCTAGTATTACGATAAGAGCTTCAGGGATCATAGGGAGGTAAATAGCAACCGTATCACCCTTTTTCACGCCAAATTGCTTCAACACATAAGCTGTTTTACAGACATTTCTTAAAAGCTCTCCATAATTTATAGTCCGGCCATTCTCAGGATCATCTGCCTCGTAAATTATTGCCGGCTTCTGGGGGTTTTTAAATGCATGTCGATCAACACAGTTATACGATGCATTTAATTGGCCCTCTAGAAACCAAGCAACGTCTCCATTTGCTAGGCTTCCTGATTGAACAGTCTGGAAATCTCTTTGCCACGTAAGTAGTTCACGAGCTAATTTTCCCCAAAATTTACCAGGATCATTAATTGACTCTTGATATAGCTTCCGATACTCATCCAGATCTTTATTCTCATCAGTTAGCTAGATCTAAAACGGGACTTAGAGACATACTCCTTAGGTAAGGCTTGCTCGAGTGTTCTATGACCTGTCAGTTAAGTGATACGATTGATTATATAATCTGATATAGGTGTCGTCGCGCACTCTCAAACATCATCTTTGGAGGATCAAAAATATTATGAGCTTCATCGTTGGTAGTAGGAACTGAGTTTTGTGACAGTTCTATTATGATTAGTACTTTTTTAAAAATAAATTGTAAATTATAAAAAAAAAAAAGATTTAAATCTCTATAATTAAGATAGAGTGAAGTTCTAATAAGTTCATCATCCAAATTCCACATGAATTTAACTTTTATATTCAAACTGCTTTGAAGCAATCACCAAATCTTTTGACCCTTCAATTTCATTCATCTTCACAACCCCCCTTATACATCGCACATCTATCGAGGAGGCAGGTTTTAAGCAGTCTCCAAAATTCGTAATGCATGTCTTTTTTTTGACGAAGGAGAAAAAAAAAATTATAATCTCCAGACTCACCAGCATGGTTAGAGTTAGAGCCGGGCTTGATATCGCCCATAGTCGAAGAAGTATACTTGAAAGAACAAGAACAAAAAAAATGATCGATAGCTAGGACGCGAATTTTTTTGAATTTTTTTTTTCAACGTTAATATATTATCTATAGGAATAGTTTTTTGGGGCTAGAGTAGAAAGAGAAACGGGTATGTGTATGGTAGGAAAGAGGAGAGAGGAAAGAGGAGAGAGGAAAGAGGAGAGAGGAAAGAGGAGAGAGGAAAGAGGAGAGAGGAAAGAGGAGATCAAAAAAAAGGCTTCAATCATTCAGCCTTTTTCTTTCAATAGCCAAAAAAATTTATTGGGGGGGGGGAAATATAATTAAATAGGTAAAGTGAATTAAAATACAGTCAGCCTTTTTAATTTAATATAAAGGGTAGAAAGGTAGGTCACAGCACTACGTATACTCTTCCCTCGCCTCCCCGCGCCTGTCAACACGTTTATTGATCATTCACAAATTGGGGGTGGGGGGGGGCGAATGTGGGGGAGGGGAAAGCAAGCAAGAAGGAACGAAAGACTGAAAGAAAAAAAAAAAAAGAAAAAAAAAAGTGGTGATACATTATTTGACCCCTCTCTCCTCGCCCCATGTAGATCTGTGAAATTCTACGTTTATTACATAAATGTAACCACACATTTACATAGGGCCAGTCGTAATTATGCGGATGAATTGTGATTTTCTCACTTATTGGGTATTCCGTAAAGAATATGAGGCGTCAAGAGTAAACGATTGTAAAGGGAAGCAAAATATATATTTCTTTACGATGAAAAAGATTTCAGGGGGGGTGGGGTATTGGAAGAAATTTAGAGTCTACAGGAGCAATGTGAAATAGACGACAGTCCTATAAATACAAATAAAGCATTAAAGACGAATTCTGTGCGCAGCATCCCTATGAGTCTCAAAAGCTAATCTTTAGGGTCCTCGGAAATATGAGTCGCGTCGGAGGAGGCATCTACTTTTTTTTTACAGACTTACCACAGCTCTAGCTATAATGATGATCAATACAACGGTAGTTCGCGCTACTAAGACAAGGCCGGTGGAATTGGGTTGAGTGAAACCCTACTTTATCCAGAAACATGTACTGCCGTAGCTTCATCTGCCGAATAAAAATGTACGAGGTAAGAATCTTCCATCGTACGGGGCGCGGTAGGATATTAGGGATGATGCAGTGTGATTTTACATCCAGGAAAGCCGTGTTTAAAAAAAATGAGAAAAAAAAAGTTACCATTTTACCTAACACAAAAAAAATAACTCTCAGAAGAAGATAGGCAATCCCAAAGGTTCATACGGAACGTGAGAATCGAACATGATATTACGCTACCTCCTTGTAAAGCCCCCCCAAAAATTAAAAAGGATAACAAATATGAGGAAAATGAGAAAATGATGTTCGAGCGCATTGCATGTGCGGATAGATTGATCCAATTTGAAATCTAACAAGAGGCCTGTCTGGATTATGGCAGCACCTTGCTGATGCTCGCCTATACTGGTGTAGATGTCGTAGGAATCGGGACGTCAATCTCTTTCGCAAGTAAACGTTCACTCACGAAAGCACAGGCGGGAGATGAAAAAGGGAAAAAGAATGTCTAGTAATTTCAGCTTATCGACCAGTAAATGGAATCCTGACTGTATCGAGACATACAAGGTTCAGGAAAATGCGAACGATGATTGATGTAGGGAATGTGTTTTGCGGGACAAACTAAGTGGTCGACGCTATCAATCTTGGAAAGAGACTATGAATTCAAGACACATGGCTACATTGCGAACTTCTATATTCTTGAAGTATAGGACTTCATACATCAGCGATAACCTCCAGCTCGTGCACAATAACTCATACATTAACAATACAGTTGGGTAAAGTTACAGAATGGCTGGAGAATCATGGAGTAGATGTGATGGACTAATCGCCGTCTCCTCTCGACCTCAATTCCACTTAGCATGTGTGGAAGATATAAAAAAAACTTATGCATGAATGGTACCTTCAACATAGTATCTTGGGAGGTAATTAATGATTTAGAAAAGGCTCACACTGCTATGAAACATGCACTTGTAGACTGTTTGAAAAAAAAAAAAAAACTCCTGATCGATTGTTACTGCCAAGAGTTGGCTCACAAAATATTAATACAGAATATACGTAAAGTATGAACTGAATACTTCACAGGATTAAAAAAAAAATTGAATTAATTAACATTAAAATTGGAAAATAAAGTGATTAAGTTCATTCATTTTGTTCGGTAGGTGGATTCTCGATGTAACTGAACTACTCGCTTGCGCCCCCAAACTTGGCTCCGATTGCTGTGACAAATCGTCGCAGTTTACAATTACTCAGCCTTTAAACATGTCTCACCAGCGGGAAATAAGCACACTATCTGTCACTTGAGCACTAAAGATGTTAATCCAAGCAGAAAATCTGGACTTTTGAAATATTGGCAAGATTCTGATGCACATACGCGTCTTGTGTGACTCTGAATTCTAGAACTGGTCTAGCTAGAGCCACGGAATCTTTGTAGACTCCTTTTTTCCCGTGCACATAGCTCTTGTGGCCAATTTTCAATTATTTATACATATTTTATCTATTTGTTTTGTTGGTGGTGGTGGTCTACAAAAAAGGTTGATTGGAATTCTACCGGCTCGATATTAAATAAAATTAGTTATTCATCATAAGTCAATGAATCAATAATCATCGAAATACAACTTAGAATATGTGGTCTGGATCTTAATATGCTCATCTAGTCATATACTCTCAGTAACATAGCATAACCTTGACAGATTATACGGAATTTTGCTGCTGCTACTGCTTGTTACAAATCTGGTAAATAAAGCATATGCAATTTAGATATAAGATGGTATTTAATATTCAAACTATGGAGACCTAATCTATAGGAAATTCACGTATTTATATACATTATAAGACAATCGATCATTTCCCATCCATAAGTCATCGAGACATCTCTAGAAGTTTCCATTGAGTACTTGACCTGTAGATCTTTCTGTTGACTAATTCGTATTCACTGCGGTCTTAGGAGGTTCCATTGAATTGCGTCGAGTATTCCTCTTCATATTACCCCTTGGTGTATATTTATAGTTACGCTAGGTCGCTACGGAATATTCTAGCGAGCTCTAGTATACGAGGAAATAACCGAGAGCCACGTGATAAAGGAATTAGCTCAGCCTGCGCTGTAAAGCGTAGGCTACAGGGATTTATCGGCTAACTAGCCGTAACACTGCTGCTGCTATTCGATTTTGTCTTTTCTTTTGAACAAAGTCTTTGTTCAAGCCCCCAGTTGGCAAGAAATATACACTCGATTGAAAAAAATCGTAATTTGTCTTTCACCACCGATTATGATCCATAACTTTGAAAATATATATATATATATATATATATCAAAGTGGCGGTAGCTAAAGAATGGCTACGTTTCTTATTTTTGGGGGGAGGACATGTATATTTATAAACCGTTGTAATAATATACTTTCTTTCTTTCGGTAAAACGCAACAAGAAAAGTGTTTTCAAACACATGTTTTACAGAATGTTAATTTTTTTTTTTTCAATTATATATATACATGTCTATAAGAACAAAAGAGTCCTACCAGATACGATAGAATCCCTTCAGATTATCTAGAATTCCTGGCCGTATTAAACCACCATCTGCTTCAAATCCGAACACCGCAGACATCTCAATCGTAAGTATTGAGCCAGTGGATGTCTCTGCCACATTACTTTATTCAGGCAATGATAATTTGACATGCTTAAACAAACTCTCATGTGTGTAATTTTTAATGTTTGCGAGGGGGGGGGGGAAATGTGTTCCTTTGAAAGCCCATATAAGTCACGTAGATATGATAAAACAACATGCATACATAGAATAAAAATTCATTAATTAAAGCCACGTCTTAGCTCTTTGCCGCCAGTTGGAAGACCTGGCTATATATCGACAGAAGGCCCGGCTACTGAGATACCACCACCACCACCACAACAACAACAACAACAACAACAACGATGATGATGGACGGAAGCGCGCGTGCAGGGCTAGCGGGTTGTGCCACCTTCCGGGCCGAGAAGCCGCCCGCCCCGTTGTATGCATGCACAGTTACCGCCATCCAAGCGCATGACGCATCATCTATTCCTTGCCAAAAATCTACTCACAACATAACCATACACCGTAAAACTATTTATTCCAGCTCAACAATCTTTTTGATTTTTTTTCTATGCTACCCTATTCAATTCAATTTTTTTTTTAAAAACGGTACAATTATGTTGTGGTCGGCTTTTTGGACAAGAAAAAATTGATGATGGATGCATTTGGATGGCGCCAACGCTCGGTTTACTGCTGCTTGCTGCTGATGCTAATTTACGACGATTCGTATACCTAAGTAAGTGGTACAAGTCATGAATTAATTGTAGAACTGATTAATCTAGAATGTCACGTATGCTGTGTATGTGCAACGGACTGCTACTTACCGGAACATGCCAAGGCCTAACCTTTCACCCTTCTTTTTTTTTGGTAATGGACATATCAAGGAGCAGAGCAGGATGTGTTTTACTGCTTCAAATCATTTTCTCGGCTCTTCAGGGAAACTTGGTGGTATAGATGCTATTTATCTTACTCTGCGGACTGTTATCGGAATCGAATTATGCATTCTTTCTGGATCCGCGCGGAAAGTAACTCAGAGATTTACAAAATCTGACTGTGCAAAGGGCAGTTCGAAAGGAGTCGGTCTGTGGTGGTTGGGCTATGAGCTAGTTCTAGATGTGCTCTGCTGATTACTAAGTGAGTTCTTCATTACAAATGGCAATTTTAACCAATAGGCCAATCGACTGGTTTCTCTCCATATCTTCAAAATAACCTGCAAGTAATTGTTCAATCTGTGTATTTTGTCAGGATTTGGTTCCCAATTCCTGCAACTTGGTAAGCACATGTCACGTGACATGCATTATTGAGTTTACGACGATCATTTTGTTATCTTGTTACCCTAGTTACTGTATTTACATCAGGAACACTTTGTTTCCTTCCCATTTTGGTTTGGTTCTACGGTGTTCATGGTGTACATATTTAGGCTCTTCCCATTCTCCTATCCTTGTTCTTCACGTCTTGTCTTCTGTCTTTCCTTGTCTCCTTGATTATTGTCTAGAGAATCGATATAAATAATATAATACTAGAACTCCCTTGATAACTGCTCTCAACCATATTCTATCCATATCTAAACCCCTTGACCTATTTAAAGATTAGTAGTCTCCCGTGCTGACATATTTCTTTATGCTAGTCAGGTTCTCTAATTATACTCTCAATTTAGTCTTCAAAAGAGACATGATCGCCGGAATGTTTTTTTCCACTGGTCTACCCTTTTTTATGCCATTTGTGCTGTTGTCCACGTTCAGACAAAAGCCAATGAATCTCTTCAAGAATATGAGTTTAGAGCTACAAAAATTTGGCGTAGAATTGCAGAGGTGTCAGATACTACAGGCGTTAAGGGCATAGCTACTTCCATAGACTACTTAGTATTTGTTAGTACATTCGTAAATGGCCTTTACGATGGTATCCTCCGTATAAAAGCTATCAGACAAGGAGCAGCGACAGTAGGAACTATTCCGGAAGCTATACTGGCAATAAACAAAGCATATCAAATAACTACTAGCGAAATTCTATATTCCCAGAGAGCCGAGAATACTGCATACAATGCTCTACAAAATTTGGACGGCTTACAAGGAAATACCCATGCAATTAACCACGCTTCGCAGACTCAGAATGCGGCAGTTTGCTTTCCTTTAGTAACCTTACCAGTTGCACTACGATCTCAATTTGTGCCCCTTGCTCAAATCACACCTAGTCTGTACGAAGATTTGACGCATAATTACCCTAGATCTGGGCCAAGATAGACAACAAGAAATCAGTCGATGCATCCTCTTCTTCAGACAGCACCTAATATATCGACACACAGCAGTTACCGACCAGAGACTAGCATTCAACCACAAGCAAATGCTAACGGCTATGCAGGACCACCACCACCGTCTAACTTAGAACGCAAGCTGATGTCACATAAATTTGTTAACCCAAGATTCAATCCAATGACCTCAAGTGTCCCTGTTGTAAACGGACTAAAAATGATGGGACGCCACTGTACTAACTGTGGAAGAGACAATTGTCATTCCTACAGAGATTGCCCCAATCCAGGCCTAAGCATTGATGAGAAAAATACCCTCTTTAACAAGATAGCTAAAAGGCACAATGTAAAGTTTTTTGGGACTGAATATTTAGAGGTCCGGTCTACCCAGGCAACACATCAGAGTCTCTAGAACAAATTTCGACTAGTTCAACATCAAAAGATAACCATGCAGTAAATAAAACAAGTCGCTTGGAACCTGTTGAGGCCATCGGGCTCTCAATAAACGATTTTTAATCATCCGACGAGCTTGAAGAGGCAAAAGCTATCTTAATACTTCAGATAATAGAAGAACATGATTCAGTGGCAAAAAGCGTGGTTGTCCCTAAATGATGGAAACATCAAAGTATTGAAAGCATTTTCGAGCAAGCGATGCTATAAGTCCAAGCAATCGAAGATTCCAGGAAGCGTAGAAGAATGAATATGGATGATATGCTTAATGGGGACGATGACCATTAGTTTGAACCGAGGGATCCAACTAACTTAAATCCCCAGAGAACGAAAAGGACAAATATCTCAACAGATTCATCCAGAAAACAAATTGAAAGTGCACCGACGCGACAAGGAAAAGACAAGCAGATAAACGCTCGACATCATAATGAGATCAATGGTCGTGAAGGTTTAGGACCTGTAAATTACAAAGATATGCTAGCCCAGATAAATGTTACTATATCTATTCTAGACCTAATGCAAATCAGTCCGGATGCAGCAAAAGCGTTTAAGCACTATTCGACAAGGCGACACAATAAAAAGGGTAGGAAAACAATGTGGATGGAAGGAATATCCTCCACTTTATTGACAGCCAGCAAGCAAAGCACAGCACCGCGTGGTATCCAGCAATATGAACGCCCTTTTCGACTGCTGGACGCAACAATTATATGCACTAAATTGAGAGAGAAAATGATTTTAGATAAAGGAGCGGCACAAGTAGATCAAGGGTCTGACATGAATTTGATCTCAAACTATCTCGCTAACACCCTTGATTTAGAGTATCGAGAAATCTCAGGGGATAAAAGGATTTACGATGCAAACAGCTGATGAGAATCTGACTACTCTTCGCACTTTTGTCATTTTTAAATTTGGAGTCGCTGGTATTTGGCGTTCAGTACACGCATATATCAGACCAAAACCTAAATCAGGTGAAGATACTGCAAGCCTACTACTCGGGCTTCCTTGGCTATTTTCAGTAAAAGCAACAATTAATATTTACGAAAATTACATCACCATTGGTGACCCTGTGTTAATCCCTAAGGATATAAAGAGGCAGATAATTAAATTTGCAGCTTGGGAAAGTAGCCCTCATCAACAACTTGTGCTAGTACCCAGATCAGACGTGATAGCACAAGCTAAGCAACCTCGAGTCTTAGACCAACATGCTTTTGTAAATTACCCTTCAGAAAAAATCTATTTTCTGGCTTTGGAGATTTTAATGGGGCATATGACTGGATGAGAGATCATTTTTTTCCCCACATCGAATGGTCGATGTTTCGGCTATCTTTCAAGAAAATATATTTATTTATGAAGTCGATCATAGCGTTGGGAGTTCAGCACTTTACGGGGGGGCAGTTAGAAACTAAGCCAGCGCGTGCAGACAAAATTTAAAATTGGCCTGTTTCAAAAAATCAAAGAAATGTTTGAAGTTTTTTAGCTGCTGTAGGCATCACAAAGTCATGGGTTAAAAATTTCAGCAAAATGGCAAGACCCCCTTTCTCGGCTATCTGAAAAAGTATCTTAGCAATGGACTGCCACCGAGCAATTATCATTTGAGCTACTACGAGATATGTGTGCCTCTTCGACAGATAAATGGGGGCTAGNTCTAAAAGTGATGTGATGATTTAATTTTAATGAGATAAGCTGGCCCAGCCTCCCTTTGAATCAGGTCACGTGAGAAGGCTGGGTCTGTGTCCTGACCCAGCCCTGCGTTAACGGGCTGTGCCCGTGACATTACCTCCCTCTTTTCTTTGGAAGGATTTTAACCCCATTTCTAACTTTTGGTCCCTGCCTAGCGCCTTCGTTTTCACCTACGTTATCTTCTTTTCCATATAATTCTTCAAATATATCTAGAGCTTCAGCATCTTCTAATTCGGAGCGATCTTCCCATGTGGGCTCAGCAAATCCTTTCCATTTAACTAAGAGTCTTCGAACATAACCCTTACCTCGGCGAACACGCTCAGC
>QVIK01001101.1:0-11852 GCA_003957845.1 Oidium heveae | reverse complement strand
TTTCTAGAATCTATCTTTGCCAAGACCGGAATTAATATACGCCGAGTCAATGGAGACGAGTGCACTAAGCACAAGCTTATGAACTGTTACAGGCGATCTATCAGAAAACTTATATATGCAACAGCCAATGGGATGTGATGATGGTACTGGACGAGTATGTCACCTTATTCATACACTGTATGGACTCAAACAGTCTGGTAGAGAGTGAAATAAAACACTCAAGAAATTTCTAGTGGAAAAAGCTGGATACAAACAGCTAATAAAAGAGTATTGCCTGTTTTTTCGACATGATTCGAAAGGTTACGATATTATTGCTGTTTGGGTGGATGATTTATTTATCGTGTCTACTACCATCACCAGATTAGAAAATACTAAAGAGCAAATGAAGATGAAATGGGAATCAACAGATCAGGGAGAGCCTAAATAACTACTTGGAATACATCTTGATAGAGACAGTAAAACTAATGCAATCAAAATCCACCAAAAACAATATATAGCCAGGATACTTCGCCGTTTTGGGATGGAAGATTGTTATCCAGTGTCTACACATCTACCACCATCTCTTGTATATACTCCTTGTAGAGAGGATGAGATATTTCCAGACCAAACCAAATACCGTGCAGCCATCGGTTCCTTAATGTTTGCTGCTATTGCAACGCGACCGGATATTGCGTATGCAACAAATTTTTTGATTCGATTTAATGGTAAAGCATCACAGAAACATTGGAACGCCGTTAAACACATATTTCGTTACCTTAAATTTACTATAGATACAAGGATTTTGTATGATAGGTTCAGACATACGGAGCCTAAATTTTCACTTACAGCGTATTCAGATGCTGAAAATGGAAAAAATCATGACCGAAAATCAATATCAGGATTTGTTATTGTTATTGCTGGCGGTGCAATTAAATGGGCTGCCGAAAAACAANCGGAGCCTAAATTTTCACTTACAGCGTATTCAGATGCTGAAAATGGAAAAAATCATGACCGAAAATCAATATCAGGATTTGTTATTGTTATTGCTGGCGGTGCAATTAAATGGGCTGCCGAAAAACAAAGATTAATAACAGTCTCAACAGCAGAATCGGAATATGTAGCTGCAAATCTGACTGGAAGAAACTGCTTATTTTTGAGAGATATTATGGAAGACCTAAAATTCAAACACGAAGATCCTATCCCATTATTTATGGACTCTGATGGTGCAATTGCTATAACAAAAAAACCAGAAAACATGCGGGCAACGATTCATATCGATAAAATATTTCACTGGATACGACAGCATGTTGATATGGGTACTTTTAGTCCTGAATCGATCCCTAGTAAGCATAATCCTGCTGATATTTTCACAAAATCTCTTCCAAAAGATATTTTTGAAAAACACAAATTGAACATTGGCATATTGTAATTGTCTCGTTCGAGGGGGAGTGTTAAAAATGGTGATATAAATAGCGAAGCGAAACAATTTCTATTGGATAGAAGCAAGGTTAAATATAGACCATGCCAAGATTTCAGACTAACATGAAACTAGATCAATAGTGAGCTCTCATGTTTTTATCATTATTAAATTTAGACATCGGCTAAATATAGGGTTGCTAAATTTGGATTGACTACATTTCAACATAACCCGATTCTACGTATAATGTATAGGTTAGCTTATGATGTGCTAATGAACTTATGTATATATATATATTAGATACCTCGATGTATAATGGATTGATCTGGATCTTTAGTTAGGATATTTTAAATATATTATTCTTTGTTGATAATCAGCCCGCTCAAGTCAGTAACAAGAAGAGTTAACTCAGAAACTCTTATTACGCGTGATAAACAAACTTCATATATTTTAACAAGGTGAAAGCACCTCATTATATACATGATCTCGTTACCATACAGACTGGCCCATTGATTGTTTACCTGTTTATTGTGATCGTATAGTAAACAACAACACCACTTACTCCTTATGCTCCTACTCATTAACATGACTCATAATTAAGTTAGTGCATAATTGTGGATAAGTAGCCTATTCGCTTAGCCTAGTTCCGATATCCCTGCACCAACTAATCCATCGGATATTGTTCTATCCAATCACAAAATTATTAATAATAATGTTCACGTAGTGTCTCGTGGCTCGAGTTACCTCTTGAATCAGTATTCAGAAATAATTAAGCTTGAGACTGTAAAACGTGTAAATTTCATTCTATCTAACATAGGAAATCTAATATATATATATTTCATTCGACAATATAAGTAGTGTCAATAAATGTCAGTGATCTTCATGCAGATCAAGTGGTGTTTAATTAGTTGTCTCGGATAAAAACTAAGCGACTCGCTTATTGCTAGTGTCTATATTTCCTGATCCTCAACTATCCCCTTTCTCACATAAAGCTGTCCTCAGCTTTCACTTGTAATTTATAAACCCACAGCGGATTTTAAATTCTTACGGTCTTGGGTAAGCATTCTCTGACTCCTATACCATAAACTCCTAACTGGATGACCATCTCGATTGTATGCTGGGAATAGGTTAGTTCTATTGTAATGATTTACCAACTTATATCTGCCAGGAGAGATAAGTGAGTAGGTATTGCCTGAATGACATGCTGATATCGCCCAAGGTCCATCGTAAAAAGGCTCAAACTTATGTTCACGTTGCCTGACTCTTAAAACCCAGTCACCTGGTACGTAAGTCCTTATGAGGGCTTTCTTTTCCTGTAGGTATTCACGAGTTTTAGCACGAACGGCTTGTAAACTGTTCACATAGTTTCTAGCTATTGGTGCAGCGTGGAACATAACTAATTCGCTGGCCCAATCTTGCTCTTCTTGTTCTGTTGCCTCTCTAGTATAACTCGGGTATACAATTTCTTCATTTGGAGGTTGTGTCCCAAACAGTAAAAAGTAGGGGCTATACCCTGATGGTGAGATACGCCGGTTATAAATATTTACAGCGTAATTTAGCAAGTCTTGGAGAGGTGTCCGTCTATTATCGAGTATGGCCCTGGTTAAGATTTGTTAAGCATACCATTCGCCTTTTCTACCTTACCGTTAGTCTGAGGATGTGCAGGAGTCGTGTGTGTAAAATTTAATGAATGTTTTGCCTGAAATTCTCTCGCATCAACGCCTGTAAAACAATTGGCATTATCGCTAAAAATTTGTTTTGGTTTACCGAAAACATTAATAATGTGAAGAAGTAGAGTAATAGTGTCGGCAAAATTAGTGCTAGGTACTATGCGTGATTCCAGCCATCCCGTTGCGTATTCTATGGCATTAAGTATGAAACTAGGTCCAATCTGAGTATGATCAATCCCCCAACGGGTTAGAGGTGGGGCGGGTTGGATTGGCCGAAGGTTGCCTAAGCTCGGGTCTGGCGGCTTCATCAGTTGACAAGAATGACAAGTTCCGATAACTTCATAACAAGCTAACATTAATTCTGGATGCCAGTACTGGCGACTAGCTTCACGCATTGTGGTGCCAACTGAAGCATGGCCTTGGTCTGAATGAATCTTTCCAATTGCATTTACAAGGTCTTTGTGACGAGTACCGAGCTGGTTAACATCTAAGTCTGATTATTTATTAACTATGAAGATCTAAATCATCTACGAATCTAAATTATATATATCTACAATGTCACATGATTGCNATGTGACGGGTACCGAGCTGGTTAACATCTAAGTCTGATTATTTATTAACTATGAAGATCTAAATCATCTACGAATCTAAATTATATATATCTACAATGTCACATGATTGCTTAGGTAACCACCTAAGCTTATATAAACGGTCAAACCGTAATAGTCTTCATATTCGAGGATTTCTAATAATATTGCTGCGCCTTTAGGTCCCGGGGGATCTCCTAAGTTGGACTGCTGGTTTTATTGTAATCGATGCAGTCTTTTACGAAAAATCACAAAATTTGTCTTAACCCAATTCTCATCTAGGTTATTAGGTAAATCATGATTAAGGGATAAGAATTGGAAGATGCACTGTAGGTCAATGCGATTTAACTGTTCCGGGATTTTCACCTGGTCCAGCTCCTGCATTTGAGCACGGATTGAATGGTCTACAATCTGCCTATCTGGCATTTCTTCTATTGATGGGTACTATGAATGTGGAGGTCTGGAAAGGTAATCTGCCAAAACGTTTGCCTTTTCTCGCCTGTAAAAGATCCTAATTCCATAATGTTCTATTGAGTCCAGAAATCGAATTATTCGGGGTGGTTGTTCAGTTTTTGTTTGTATGGTATTAAGTGATTGATGATCGGTTATAATAGTTAAATCCCCGCCTTCGACCCAATGACGCCAGTGTCGTAACGACAATAAAATACATAGTAACTCACGTTACTGTGCTGAATAACGTTGTTGTGTGTCGTTTAATTTTCGGGAATAATAGGCAACAGGATGTAGAGTGGATTTAGAAGAATTTTGCTTATTGATAGAAAGGTGAAGTTGAAGTAATACTGCTCCTAAAAATCTAGCAGAAGCGTCTGTTTCCATTATGATAGGCAACTGCCAATTAAACTTCTTGAGAACTGGAGATGTTATTAATGCATTTTTTATATTTTTCCAAGAGTTGATTGATTCTGGTGTTAAAATTACAGATTTATTTTTAGGGCCAACTGACTGATTTATAAGTGGTCCTGATAATTTTGAAAAATCTTTTATAAGCGATCTTAAATATCCCACGGCGTTGACAAAACTACGGATCTCTGAGGTGGTTGTGGGCAAAGGACGATCTCTTACAGCTGCTATTTTATCTGGATCTGCTGAGATTCCCTGTTTAGAAATTCAAAAACCTAGGAATATACCATCGGGCACGAACAAACGACATTTAGAAGAGTTAAGAATTAGACCATAAGAAACAAATCTAGAAAAAATTAATAATAATCTTTTGTGCAATTCTTCCACGGTGTCTGCCCAAACAGCAACGTCATCAAGTAGACCCGCAACAAAAGACCGGTATGGTTCCAAAACCTCCTCCATGAAACATTGAAATGTGGCTGGTGCATTGCACAAGCCAAAAGGCATAACTATTAATAGGTTATAAAATTGTATTCACCGAGAGGTAATGAATTATATTTTATAAGTAAGGTTGAGGATATGACTAGTGAACAAAAGATAATTCGTGAGAATGTAATGAGAATAAATTATTGTTTATGGGTATTGAATTGATATGATAAAGTAAATTGATTGTGATGAAGATAATGAAGAAAGAGAGTGGTGGGAACACCAGACTATATACATATTCAGTGACAGGGTTGGTGGAAAGAGAAAGTGAAGTGAATGAGGAAAATACAAAAGTGGGAGACCCAAACTATTCCACCGACGATCATTCTAAGCGCCTAGCCAACAAATTAATTTCCACTAGTGGCGCTGAGACGCATACAAGTTAGTTAGCGTCAAAGCACACTATTTCCTACTAGCGTGGCAGGGCGTGCGCTATGATAGTTAGTGTCCAAGCGCATTCAACATTTCTGAACCCTCGCAATGTAAGGCGCTATGGCGATACCCATGCTCGAGTCATATCCCCTAGTACATAGCCATGTAAATTCTAGACCCATGCTACATATATTATTATCCTTACTTGATCCTTACCCCTTGTACATTAATTAGTGTCATTATTTTTCTGATTCACAAGTTTTACAAAATAGCGCTAGCATGATTACAGATCTACAGTTTTAACAATAACTAACCATTCGTATATACCAAAAGGTGTGACAAAGTGTTTTACCAGGTATATGATATGGGGAACATACTCTTGCGTACAAGAACAATTGGTTTAATGATGTGAATGTTATGAATAATAGTATTTATTGTTAAGAATGTATTTGTATATATGCTAATATCAAAATCTATCGAAGGTGGAAATACGCTCTCTATTTATACTTGAAAGAAAGACTAGCGTAACTATATCACGCTAACACATACTTGCAAACATAACAAACACAACTACACATACATACATAGTCACCTGACACAAATATTAGTTGTGTCACAGCATTCCTTTGTGCAACAGTTATTAATCTCCATCACAACACAAAGGCTGTCTTTTCTTGATCATCTGGGTGCATAGGTATATGCCAAAACCCATTTTCTAGGTCTAAGAATGCGTAGAAGTTATGTCCAGATGCTCTTTGTATTTCATCATATGCGTTTGGTAAAGGATGTGCATGCTTCTTTGTGATCTTATTAAGCTCCCTATAATCGACATATATTCTCCATATTGTGGTTTGTGCTGAGGTCTGCGTTTTCTTGGGTATTAACAATAGTGGAGCTGCCCATGGTCCTTTGCTTTTGCGAATGATAGTTCCTTCATGTGATTTACAAAATTCTCGTATAGCTTGTTGCTGATTCGGACTATATCTCCTTGGAGGTAATTTGATAGGGGTATAGTTTTCGGTGTTAATTTGATGACGTGTTTTAAAAAGAATATTTGTATTACGAATTTTTTTATCAAATAAAGAAGGAAATTGAGAAGAATAAATATGTCCAAATTTAATACCAATATTAGTTGTAGAAAAATGCCATTTAACTATAGGAAAGGCAACATTTGTTAAAAAATGATTTGAAGATGGCGTGGAATGTAATGGAATTAAAGTTGGTTTGTCTGGCAATTTAAGTAAACAAATGGATCCTTTTTTTTTAAATGTCAGCCCAAGTGCATGAAACATGGTTTGTCCTAGAGTAAGATCTCCAGGAAACGTATTGTCTGGTAATATACCAACCGATACTGTGAATGGCGTAGACCATTTTGAAGGGGAGCTTGATGATATTTGAAACTCAGCCTCAATTAGTGCATCAATGGTAATATAAGGGCCTACTCCACCAATTCCTGATAAGGTGGCAGGAAAATCTGAGGTATAAGAAAATAACTTGGTAGCAAGCCAAGAAGAAACGAAACAGGTGGAACACCCATAATCAAAGAAAGTAGTGAATTGGATGTTAGGAAATTTTGAAAGTCGAGTAGAAAATAAGTTGTGTGGCCTGCCGTAACCCTCTCGTAAATATTCGCTTGAGAGAGAGGTATTGGTACTGCCGATGCCTACGGCCACATAGTAGGCGTCTTAACGACATTAATCTTCATCGACTTCATTATCATTTTCGTTATCGGTAAATAAACATTCTTGCAGGAATTCTTCTATTTCATTGTCTAACTGATCATCTTGGATCTGACTAAGAACGTTATTTGAATCATTACTATCATTGTTATCAAGTGTAATAAATGTTCTATTTATATTTCCCATATTTGAAGGGCGGATGTTTGATTTATTGAAACCTTTTTTCTTTAATGTCAAATATTTTTGTCTTAATCGATCACTGAATTTCCTTGGTGTAGTATCTTTTTTATTATGATTAGAGTTAATTAATTTTTTATTTGAAATACCTTGTTTAACATAGGAATTGTTAGCGTAGTGTCCTTGCTTTCCACATTTATAGCAAGTTATATCAGTACTAGGAAATGCTTGGCTATGAACTGGCAAATTATGGGAATTATGGGAATTGTGGGTTGTGAAGTTAATGTTTTGGTTTGGGGTTTGAACCAGTGTTGAAGGCTGTAAGTTTGAAGGAGAGGGAAAATCATATGGATTAGTCCGTTGGTTAAGTTCGTGGAGATTGTTTTCTAAATTCCAGTTTCCAATTTCTTCGGTTATTTGGACAATAGAGTCCGTTAGTTCTTCATTAGCCATAGTTTGACTATCACGACGTATAGTTGTCCATGTCTTAGGTAGAGACCTTCGAACATGTTCACTCAAGATATCTCGGGCTTGATCTCCCGAAAGTATATCTGCTGGAAGGGCAAAGAAAGATTTCCGTAGCCGACGTGAAAATTGTAATGAAGTTTCACCTGGGTTGATTGATAAACGTGCTAAATTACTAAGAGGTGATCCCAAAGCGTTGTGTTTAAAAAGTACTGTTAATATGATGTCAACAGTACCGGCCCAATCCAAAGATTGTTGATTAATAGACCGTCGTGCTGAGATGAAGTCTTCATCCATTTCTAATGCGACTCGGATGGGCCAGGCCGTGTATGGAAGCATGGCTTGGATCATAGCCACTTGCATAGCGTACAACTTGTCGATAATGTTGCTATTAGCAAATCGTAATTTTAAATCTGGCTGAAAAACAACCCGGTTCCGTTTCGTAGCTTCTCTGAGAGGTCCATCCGGATTTTCTGCCTCTTGCCTCGTAAAAAAATTCGGAAAATAGCCACGTATCTTTAACTCTAGATCGGTCAATTGGATTTAGATCTTTTTGCAGGGCGGTAGAGGCTTGGTGTACTTTGATCATAAATGATTGCATTTGGGTTTTCTTGGGATGCATAAGAATTTGGCGAGATTTTGTTCTTTGGCCGTTGTGATATATTCGAAGAGCTGGTATTCAAGCCAATGAATGCTTGTTTTGTGATTGGAGGCACATCTATGTTTGCAGGTTCTGATTTGGGAACTTTTGAAGGTTCCGCTTTCGCTTTGCCAAAGCTAATGTTCCCGCTCGTCAATAGCAAGGGATTTGATTTTGATGTAGAAAAACGCACGTCTTGGGACGAGAATAGGTTCTTCGGAGCCTCAATTTTTGGGGCCTCAACCTTAGCAGTAAGAGTAGACATAGCTGTTGTGAGGCTTTTCAATTGAGCTAAAATTTCGCTAGTTGATTTATCTGTGCTTTCTTTCTGGTTCTCCATTTTCTCTTCAAGACGGTTTGTGGTTTTTAGAAAGTCTTCTTTAATCTTTTCTTGAGCTATTGTTATGTGTTCTTGAAACTCCTTTTAATTATCCACGACCTCATTATGGGCACTTTCAAGCTGAAGATTGTTCTTTCCAACCATTTTTAATTCTATTTAATATATACGTTTCTGTTTTTTTATTTGTGAGGTTATCACTACAAAAATAATTATTTTTGTGGTTCGATGTTTATTAATAATAATGTTCACGTAGTGTCTCGTGGCTCAAGTTACCTCTTGAATCAGTATTCAGAAATAATTAAGCTTGAGACTGTAAAACGTGTAAATTTCATTCTATCTAACATAGGAAATCTAATATATATATATTTCATTCGACAATATAAGTAGTGTCAATAAATGTCAATGATCTTCATGCAGATCAAGTGGTGTTTACATTAGTTGTCTCGGATAAAAACTAAGCGACTCGCTTATCGCTAGTTTCTATATTTCCGGATCCTCATACATCTCCTTTGCTACTGTTTCGGAGGTAGTGACGTATCTACACTATTCTACTGTATTCTATGGGTTCCGGTTCTATCTAGTTCTATGAAGTTCTATCCTATTCATAACAGCATTATTGCGAAGCACTGACCTATGTCATAAAATGTCTGGGTACCCTTGTACACTAACTGAAACACAACAGATTTTGATAGATATGAGAGGAAACTATTGGAGTTTAAAAAATTAGTACAATCTCTTGCCGATTTTAATCTAGAAATAAGTGAAACAATCTCCAAGAAACAACTTTATCTAATCCAAGATTGCGAAACCCCATATGAAAGATTAGTAAAGTTGAAGAAACACTTGGCTCCAGATGCTTCTACTCGACGCCATGAAATTACCGATGCATATAATGCACTTAAAGCTGCGCCAACTGCACTTAGTAAACTTGAAGAATTGCACTCAAAGTGGACTAGAATTACCGCGATAGGAAAGTCTATGAAATTACCCGAAACTGATGGCATCCGGCCACAAGGGGACTTTTTAATTGCAAGCAAAACAATAGACCATGAGTATGCGACGACATGTCACCGGGATTTTTACAAAGCCGAGAATACCGGTACCATAGATGAGCTACCTACATTGGATGACTACGTTGCTGAATTTACAGCATTCTTACGACGTAATAAGCCTCTGAACTCAAGTCTTTCTGTTGCAGCTGCAGACCTTGCTTTAACTAATCCCGCTAAAAACAAGCCAACTGGTGCTAGTAAAAATCGACGAAATGGTAAACCGTTGCCAGATCGTATTTGTGGGTCAAAAAATTAGTATGCAGACTGCTACATAATTAACAAAGAACATCCCAAGCGTCCGGTAGACTTTTGTCCAACCTCTGAAGCTCTACAGAGAGTTGAGCATGCAAGAAAAAACCCTAAGACGGAAGAAAACATACTGACTGCACTAAAAAAGTGGAAAGAACGATCCCAGAAATTCGGAGTATTACAAATTGACGACGGACTTCCACCGTCTAGCAATGAAACTTTTGTAATGTACTTAAATGATACTTTAGATAAATCAGTAGTCTCTTCTCAGAGTGTTCAAATCAATACAAGCACTTCAAATTGTTGAAATTAGTTAATCTAATTTGGTTGTAAGATCCTTGTCATGCAACGACTAACGTATTCAGTTTAGCGTATACCAAACCACTGAATCACAGTTAGCGTAGTTATGTAATATCTTAACTATTAAAGCACGATGTTTCCCACCGTGCCCGCATAAGAACAACAATAATAAAAATTATCTTCCTACCCACTTTCATCTTCTCACTTAGATTTCATCCATTCTATCTACGTGACACCACACAGTCTAAAAACTGTTGCTTCTTCCACTACCCTTAAATTCTAACAGGTAATGAGTCCGGTGCTCTAAGCACATAAAAAGGAAAATAATACCCTATTTGTTAAACCCGTCAAATTGTTTTGCAAAAGCTTACTCGATTTCTTAAATTCTAACAGATAAAATCGAACATTGAAAGATATGTCTAACGAAATCGAGATCCCAAATCCTACCACCCACAAAACCTCCTTCGTCGAATTCCTGAGAGAAAGCTCAGCTCGAACAATGAACCTGACCAACGTGACTCGTCTCGACGGTCAATCATCATACAATATTTGGTCAGCCACTATGATCGCAGTGTTTAAAAGCCTGCGTCTAGTGGAGGTGGTTGTAACGGCTGGTAAGCCGATGTTGAGTATCTGTAACCTGTGCTGGTTGGCGTAGGTAGGAAGCACTAATATGCTTTCCGGGGGGTCCTACGTAGGATACTCCCCGTGTACCATTTTAATAGTATATTCTAAAATAAGTATCTTTGGACAGGGATAGGGTAGGCTGAGAAGATGGAAGTTTCTAGAAAGACGAGACCACCTCTATCAAGTATATGTAGTAACTATTCGTAGCATTAGATTCTTCTCTCTTTAGAGTTTTATTATTAATAAACTGTATCTACAAAATTGCATAAGCGTTTTATCTGAAAACCGTGACAGTGGTAATTGACGGATATAAACCTGAAATAAATGCTTCAGAGGATGAGAAGGCGGCTTATGAGTCCATTAATAACAACGCTTTGGGTGTCCTTATCCAAGTAGTTTGTCCCGAGTGTCACAGATTAGCTATCAAAAGAATTTATCATTTGGATAGAAAATGGTTTTTAATTATTCAACTATGGTAATAAAAATCACAGAAATCAACTAGCTACTTTATACATATCTAGAAACCCCCCAGTCTTTGACACTAAAGAATGTATCTTGTTCGATCCAGGAATAGTTTACGTCAACAATGGAGTAACCAACAATATCTTTAGAACTATCTAGTAAGATATAGATCATTTTAGAATATGACGTGAGTGAGGCTATTTAAATATTTGGAAAGTAACTGGGCGAATGCTATTAATAGCAGACAGCAGGGGTATCTGCAGGCTACAGGTTAGCTTCGGCTTACTAGCCGTCACACCGAGATACTTAAATGTATCATAGAGATGGAAAATCCACATACCATGTGGACCCATCTGAGGAGTGAGTACAGGCGAGATACGCCATATGCACTTGTTTACTGTCATAAATGACATTCGAAAACCTCGTAACCGACGCAAAGACCTCTACTTGGTTGTCGTTGTAAGGATGTTGCATAAGTAATTGGTAAGG
>QVIK01001100.1:0-11868 GCA_003957845.1 Oidium heveae | reverse complement strand
TCTAAGAGATTTTACTATTAACATGACCTGTATTGATTTAACCCAGGCTACACCTGGGTATTTATGAATATAGGCTTCAGTCCTATAACACCGCAAAACCCTGAAATAATCCATTGGAAACGATTTTGATTGCAAGGACTTGGGAAATACTTGTTATATTTTAGGACTGGATATTATTCTAAGTAAATCTGGGATTCATCTTTATCAACAAGGCTACTCACTAAAGATACTCAAACGATTTGGTTTTAAAAACTCTCACAAAGTCAGTACACCTCTTGATTTAAATATCACTCTTTGTAAAGGATCTAAAGAGGACCGTCTCTTAAATGTGAAGGAATATCAGTCCATCGTCAGGTCTTTAATGTACCTCGTCATAGGAAGTCGACCAGACCAAGCATACACTGTCAAACTTCTAAGCCAATTCGCACCATGTCCAAATGAGACATATTTGCGAGCCGCTAAAAGAATGCTTCGATATTTAGCAGGAACCGCCGAATGGGACCTTTTATACCTTTTTAGATTGAACGAGCTTCTAGAAGTATATGCAGATGTATCATACGCCGATGATCCTCTCAATCGAAGATCGACATCAGGATATGTCATCAGACTTGACGACGCTGCGATATCTTGGAACAGTAAACAACAAAGATCTGTAGCACTTTTGACTACAGAAGCCGAATACATGGCCATGTCTCAAGATGCACGCCAAATCACTTGGACAAAGTTTGGACTTAATCAATTACGCCAAAAATATGATACAGTACTATACACAGATAATAATGGAGCTCAGGAGCTGGCACGAAACTCCTGGATCCATAGCCGATCAAAACATATTGACGTGCATTATCATTATGTTCGCGGCAAATTCAACGAAGGAGATTTTGAACTTCTTCACGTTAAGTTCGCTAATAACCTTGCAGACATTTTCACAAAGGCATTATCTAAACTCGCTCGTCAACGACTTGCCGAACATATCAGATGTGCCAAACCAGGGGAAGTGTTGTCAAGAAACGCTGATCACATCTGTGTTAGTAANAACTCGCTCGTCAACGACTTGCCGAACATATCAGATGTGCCAAACCAGGGGAAGTGTTGTCAAGAAACGCTGATCACATCTGTGTTAGTAAGTATAATGAGTCAGCTTACTATCACACGTGACATATTACGTGATAATCATGTATATATTATAGATAGTGCACTCACTAATAAATCTTCATGCTTCCTTGCACTATAGGTTATGAGCCCTTTAGTCTCTTCCACTGCATACACAGCATCGACCATATCAAACTGACCTTTTCACTCGTGCTCTCGTCTTCGATCTACTTTGTTACCGTTCAGCAACTTTCGCACAATCAAAATGTCAGTTTCTAAGCCCTCTGATGAGGCATACCCGTCATCACATGACTTAAAACTAGATACATCCTCCAATGGCATTGTCATTGGGAATATCACGTTTGCAACCGAACAAGAGCTCCAGTATTCTTTGAAAGAATCATCCAGGAAAACTGAGATTTATACATTATCAGAACGTCTCAGCAACGTTGAGAAAGTAACACCTATACCAAAGCTCACCTCCTCAAACTGGGCTCACTGGTATGAGACACTCCAACGATTCATCAGAATTTCTGACACTGCCGCTGTCTTTCTCAAAGATCCTCCAGATAATAAAGCAACTACCATGTGGTTTATCTGGTGGGCAGCAAAGCTGAGAGAAATCGCTCCTCACGTCACGACTGCACCCCGAGACTCCCCCCACACAATCCTTTCCAACATTGTCAGCATCTCTCAAGCTGCTGAATACAACAATTTAACAAAGGTGGCAGATCGTTTCTTCTCATATCAGCCCTCTAATAAAATAACACTACAAAAATTCATCAATGAATATCAAAAACGATACACCGACCTTAGAGAACACTTTCCGGTCACTAAGTCGGTGTTACATATCCTAAAATACTCTCTATTACATCACGTTCAGATATTTCAACCCGACCTAGCTCAAAGATGCCGTAATTTTTCATTAACTGAAATAATTTCGGAATGTCAATCTTTCGCCCCATCCAATAAACCAACAGTCCCCACTACCAATAATGAAAAATGTAATTTTTGTAAAAATAAGGGGCATAGTGAAAATGAGTGTCGAAAGAAGAAAAGAGCCGAATCTTCAAACATATCCAAAAATAATTCTGTAAATAAAAGCATCCTCTCCATTGACAAAACCTCTGTTCATATAGGGTTTCAACTAGATAGCGCAGCAGATTGTCACGTTTCTGGTAATATATCTGATTTCTCCTCCTATTCTCCCACTCCTCACACTGTCCGCGTGGCAGGAGGAACTCTTGTTAGAACATCTGGCAGTGGCAACCTAATATTCCCAACTAGTGATAATAAAACTGAAATACTACAAGGTGCCATACACATGCCAGGACAAACAACATGTATTCTGTCTGTATCACAATTAGAAAAACAGGGATTCTCGATAAGATGGCCCTCAGATTACCGTGATGTTGAACTTCTGCGTCCTAATGGCAATGTGTGTGCTACATTTCGTCGAATTTCTGGTAGATTCATCTCTGTTCCACACTCTCCAAATCAAGCAGAATCTGTATTTAATGTGCAACGTGACTGGCATGGTATACTTGGGCATCCTGGAAGGAAAGCCCAAGATGCTGCATTAAAATCCGCTGGCATTAACAAATATAAACCTCCCACAAACTGTGATATATGCACGAAGGTAAAGATAACGAAAATCAAAGGACAAGGCTCTCTTCGGAAATCATCATCTTTTGCCGAAAGCATACACATGGATCTTGTCGGAGGGCAGAAATCTTTATCAACAACGACTTTCGACAAATCTGTCCCCAACGCAACATGGTTCCTTCTAGCAGTCGACGAATTCACCTCCTGGAAATGGGCGTGGCTAATTTATGCTAAGAAAATAGTACCTAATCAGATACGCTACTTGCTCGAACATTTAAAAACCAAATTCGATAAAACTCCCAAGTTTATACACACAGACCTTGGTACTGAATTCAACAATACTGAACTTAAAGAACTTCTGCTCTCTCGAGGAATCGATTGGCAAAAATCTTCTTCACATGCTCCTGAGCAGAATGGAATTGTTGAGCGAAATGTCCGCACAGTTACGGAAAAGATGCGTGCACTTCACCTTCAGTCAGGACTACCATTACGTCTGTGGCCACTCATACTTACAGCCGCTATAAACATTCTCAACATAACCCCAAACAATGTATCACCAAACTCCTCATACTATGCAATTTTTCAAAAATTACCTGATATAAACCATTTTCATCCTTTTGGTTGTCGTGCCTTTTGGCTTGAGCCGGATCAAAACAAACTCGAATCCAAAGCAAAAAGTGGAATCTACGTCGGTACATAATTCACAGGAGGCCATTTAATACTCAACCCTGAAACAAACAGAACAGTCGTCCGACGGGATGTACGTTTTAATGAAACTACCTTCCCACTGAAAACACAAATCCTCGCTCTACAAAATAGTAATCGACGAATAATAGAATCCGCACTGTCTGGACCTAAAGCTAAATTATGGGCACAAGCTATGGACAACGAAATTGATAACATGGAACGCAACAAAGTATGGACGCTGATTCCACGTTCTGAAGCTATGGGCAAAATAATGACCGGCAAATGGACCTTAAAAGAAAAATCTAGTGGTCAACTCAAAGCCAGATGGTGTGCTCGAGGGTTTTCAGAACCGTTTGCCGACGATACCTACGCAGATGTATTACCCCCTTCCACCATGAGAATGTTATTGGCGCTTGTGGCATCAAAAGATCTCCACATACGGCACGTCGACATTACCGCAGCATTCCTACATGCTGAACTTGATAATCCTATTTATATTGAGCAACCACATGGCAGAGAAAAGCCTGGAAATAAAATCTGTAAACTTCACAAGGCCATCTATGGGTTAAAAACGGCACCAAGGCGCTGGCAAAATAAACTCTGACAAGTACTCTATCAAATAAAATTTGTAGTATTAAAATTCGATAATAATGTGTTTCGTCGCAACAACACAATCATTTCAACTTATGTGGATGATTTTATGATAATATCTCAGTCAGAAACGGAAATTATCCATACTATAAACGCACTAGCAGAAGCCTTTGATGTCAAAGACTTAGGAGATATGACCAAGTTTATCGGAATCAACATCGAACGTAAGTCTAACGGAATCTACATCAATCAAACAGATAAGATTGAAGCATTGTGCGATGACATGGGAATGAGTTATTGCAAAGGCGCATACACACCTGTAGCTGACGATAACCTCATCGACCATAATACTGACGACCTGACAAACGATGCTGACGCTAAGATATATCGCTCAACAGTTGGTTCACTTCTACATATTGCCAATATGACCCGACCTGACATACAATATGCAGTTAATCGTCTGTGCCGCTACGTTAGAAACCCTTCACAAAACACAATGCTCGCTCTCAAACACCTAGTCCGATATCTATCGCACACGAAATCAGCTTCCCTTCTATTCTCACGTAACAACGACGCTAAACTAACTGCCTCATCAGACAGTAGTTGGGGAAATATCATTTCCTCAAAAGGTACATCTGGTGTAATGTTCTTCGTCAATGATACTCCCATCGTATGGTGGTCAAATAAACAAACCGTCACAGCCCAAAGCACGTGTGAGGCAGAGTATGCTGCTCTGACTAAACTAGCAACTGCTGCAAAATGGATCAAACCACTATATGAGGAAATATTTCAAGCCAAGAGCACACCAATATTAACAGAAATAGACAACATGGCTACCATGATTACAGCGAATTCCAACAAAACAAGTGCTAGAAACCGTCACTTTCTTATGAAAGAATCTACGGTACGAGAGACAATTAGAGATAAAATCATTGAATTAAAGTATACGCCCACCGAAAGCTGTAGATCAGATGGCCTCACTAAAGCTCTTCAAAGATACAAACATGAAAACTTCTGTAATCAACTTATACTTTACCAAAATCACTCAGATTCAAGGGGGGTGTAATGAGTCAGCTTACTATCACACGTGACATATTACGTGATAATCATGTATATATTATAGATAGTGCACTCACTAATAAATCTTCATGCTTCCTTGCACTATAGTAAGCCTTTTCATCACATGACTCAAATACAAGGATCTAAAGGGGTTAATCGACAATCGGTAGTATTACCTTGTAGGACCAAATAATTCCATCAAGAGAATGTTCTAAAATACTAAAGTAATTATGAATAACTTCAAAGAAGTCTCTAGAATATACTAGACATAATTAGTAAACATTACAATAATGTGGAAGACTATAAATACCTATAAATCTCATATTTAAATATGTAGTATTCTATCTAGATCAAACTAAGAACAAAAACAAAAAAAATACAGAGCAAGACAAAAGTCAATAATCACTTCTCACCTTCTTAATGTATCATCAACCTTTTATTCTCCTTTAAAGATGAACTAGTCTAAGATACCCAATCCTCATTTCAACACTTATAATATTTGATCTGGAAAATATTGATAAAGGATCAGGATCATTAGCACCGAGTACTGAGATAACAGGATGGGCAATCAGCAATATGACAAATGAACAAGAGCAGGAAGCTCAAATGGTTTGGCATACTAAGTCAAACCAACGGCCGTACATAAGCGATAACAGTAGCCAAGTAGAGCTTGACGAGGAAGCACAGTGGATAATTGACACGTTGTCAGATTTCGAGGGTGACAATGGCTAGTGAGTTGATATGATCAGGTGAGAATAAGGTGATAACAAGCACGGAAAAAAGTCTAGTAACTCTTGGAGGGAGCTATGGTTCTAAGGGTAATTGTATTGGTGACTAGGACTAAGAGGAAAAGTAGGCAAAGCGTGAAGAGAACTAACTAACAGGCTTCACATATATATACATCATTGTTTCTAGGGTTACAGTGAAAAAGTAAACAAGACAAGTAAACAAAGCGGTAAGCTAAGAGCCTGGTAAACCAGGCACCAAATCCTTCAAAGTCTAACACTCGTTAACGTGTGTATTGGACCAACATTCGAAAAAGCTAAGGGTGTGGGCTAGGAACAATATAAAGACGTTTGCAACTAAAAAAGGCCCACATGTGATTAGACTCTAGGGCGGCCATAGCAAGGATACAGCATCTAGCTCCAGGACATGGCCAATGGTTGGCACGCCGCATACATGGGCGTATTGAGGAACTGGTTTCAGATGGAATCAATGTAAAGATACATTGGGTATCGGGATACACCGGAGTTGAGGGTAATGAGCAGGCAGCTAGATGCGGAACACACTGCAATGAACGGTTTGCATCACTAGCACACGTGTCGAGAAGTATTACAGAGCTGCAATGGAAAGAAAGCAGAAAATGGTTTCTGTCTAAGCACAGAAAACGATTTCCTGTATCTCGAGCGACTTATCAGCTTCGGCATCATAAGCGGAGTTTGAGTCATATTGCCGCCTGATCACAGAAAAAATTAGCCATTCAGTACTTCCAATCGAAATTTAACCATTCTTTCACTCGAGAGTACTTATATAGAATTTAAAAAGTAGATAATAGCAACTGTAATCAATGCTCAACAGGATTTCGACAAACGGTGCGCCATTTAATGCTCGAGTGCCAGAAATGGCTACGGGAGAGGGAAAAAATGTGGAAACAAATTGAGAAAGATGGCAGTCAATTACGTTGGGGCTTCACCAAAGCCAGAGAATTGTTTGCAGATATAAAGGCTACGAGGGCAATCCCACAGTTTTTAAAGAGCACAGAGATAGGGTGGGAACAGACTAATGTTACGGAAGGCACAGTAGACAATATTAGACGAGAGAATTTGGGCTTGGAGGACTTAAATAGGAACAGTGAGGAGCTCGAGATGAGAGAGAGGGAGGAAGAAATTTGAAAAGGATGACATGATAATGTCGCGTGTCCCAACGGGGTTAGATCTCAAATTGATTAAATAATAAATAAATAATGACCCCTGTTGGCTCCACAAGTCTTTGATCTTATTAGATGTGAGGCTTCGGCCTAGGACCTTAAACCAAATAAAATAAATTAATAAAATTTATACAATCCCCGACTCGGCGGGACATGTATAAAATCAAGCCAGCCCTATGCGGTGTCAGGCGAATTCTCAATGCACGCTTGTTTTGAATACTCAAAAACAGACAAGTCCTCGTCTGCTTCAATTTTTGTCTTCAGTTCCTTTAAGCTCATGTAGGGCTTCAGTGGCTGTGCCTTCAAGATTGGCCATAAGTTCTCCGTCAGGTTCAAATCTGGCGAGTATAGTGGCAAATCTAGAAACAACAACAACAACAACAACAACAACAACATGATTCTCAAGACACTCGAGAGCCTTAGAGCTTGTATGAGAATAGGAGCATTATCTCGCATAAATATAAGGCCATCCTTATATAAATGTTCCAAGCCAGCTTCCAAAATCTCAATCATACGAAAAAAAAAGTTGTATAACTATGCATGCTTCTTTGGCTCACAACTATTACTCATAGTGTCAGCTACAAAGAAACTAAGGATACACAAGCCGTGCCATTGCAGCTGTAGATAGATGGAGAGTAAGTAGAAATGCTAATGACTCTTTCACAGAGTCAGCGTATGCACAAGGGCAGCATGACAATCCACAGAGGAAGAAGTTGTATTTCCAATCTGAACAGAACTCAATTCGTACTAATCTTATACCAACCCTTTTCTCACTTTCTTCAATCACCAGGTAGCCCACCCCATAAATCATGATCTTGTTTTTAGAACAGTTAATAGACAATTTTTTTCATGGAGAATGAGAGCGCGGAATTTGCTGAATTAAAAAAAAAAAAAGAAACTTGTAAGCATATAACAGTGATGATAATTATTTACGAGGAATACTTAAGTCCAACTATGCTTCAAGCAACGAGCTCACAACCTGTTGGATATACGTGGTGCGGATGTTTATAAATAAATACACTTGACATGTAGGTGGCACTCTGTCTTGGGATCAAGTAACCCAATCTATCTTCCATGTGAATTAATCTCTCAGTAACAAGTCTAATAAGCTACATCCACTAGCTCTTTTGAAAATAGGATTGATTGTCTTTTCGAGTTTGAACGTTACGCGTCAATCGGATATATAGCAATATCGGAAAAATCTAGCTAGATAGAAAGTATCATGGAAATTCGCTTGAGGAATCATAATAAAATATTAACTCTCTAAATATCGCTATCATCACATCAGAACCGGCCTTCTTGCACTGTACAAGCATATTCAGCTACCTGCTGAAGTTTAGAAAAAAGAATAAAATATGTCGTTTGAAAGCTAGTCTTTGATGTTAGTTGGTTCTCAGTTGGTGATTTCAGCTTTTTCTGTATAATGCTATGTTATCTTTCTTCCTCTTAGCTCATGGCTGCTGGGTCATATTGGATGCACTTCTACCTAGTACTCGTTCGACTAAATGTAATAAACGGGGAAACTAGCCCCTAGACTCAAGCTGAATTACAGCTGAACCCTTTTTAATTTTTGTTTTTTCCTTCCTTTTTTTAAATAGCTGAGGCTAATAGATTGTGCACTGCTACGCTGATGCACAAGATGAATGCTCCTTAAACGGCTTCAATTGATCAAAAGCAACCGATCCGCGGGAATATATATATATATATATATATATTCGGGTGTGATTTATGCAGAGTAGTATTGCACAGCCTAAGAAACACCTGCAGACTACAAGTCCCACAAACAATGTTTCCTGCGCATTCAGAAATTACCCGTCCGGCTTCTTTCCGTAATGTCCTGTGCTCCTCCTCCCATCATTAGGCGTCTTCCAACGCACATAACAATCAATCAATTAATCATCAGTAGACAGATGTAATCAAAGTTAATTTCGGATATCATCGTCAACTTATATATCAATTATTTATAGTTTTAATTTTGAGCTATGCCCTTTTGTTGCAATTCATCCTGTCCTCTGATTGGACAATAAATAGAGTGTATGACTCAGCAAGACGAAAAATTTAGTCAGAAAATGTGCGAGTGGCCAGTGCGCCTGTCTGGGCTGTGAGTTGAAGTGGACAAATTAGCGACTTTGCTGCTGGTTGGTGCTTGCCTGTAAAATCTAGAATTAAAAATACATTACCAGAAGGAAGATTTAGCTATTTGATTTAAGAGTAAGTCACAAAGTGTATCAAAAGTCCCGAGTTAGATTTCTATTCAACAATAAGAAAATTAGGCTAATTACTCGAGGGTAAGAGTCGGATTTCATATATTCTTTTTCCTCAGAATTGCATTACAAATCAGATTTACAAAGATAAAGCCCCTATTTGGGTGGTGCAGAACGAAAAAAACCTTGAGTATTAGGCCTAAATAACTGTACATAACTTATCTTCTAATACAACCAGCCCATGCACGAAATATGAAAGTTAAATTGAAATCTAAAAAATATGAGTGCATAAAGTAAATAAAATCTTACACACTTAAAATCAACTCCCGATAATCACACTACGAAGCTTATCGCCTCGACCGCGCTATCTTATTTCTGAATTCTTCTCAGTCTTTTTGTTTTGGTTGACGGCTCACTACTTTCCTGACTCAATTCGCAACAGGAATCCATTGGTGATTTATGTCGTTTCCTCTTTTTTCCTTCGCCTGATTTCAACTCACCCGCTACTTTATTCTCGGAGGGGCTTTGAAGCTTTCGTGATCTCTTAGACTGTTGTTTCTCATCATTTGACGGGCTAGGATTTTTTTCGATTATAGTAGAAATTGCATCCTCACTATGCCCCTTTCTCTGAGACTGCTCTTGCTCTTTGATGAGAACGTATGCAGCTTTCTCTAGCTCAATAGGTGTGCATTTAATTTTTTCCATGAAATCTTTCGCCTCTTTACAGAGATTCTTATATTCTTTAAAGGAATATCTTAGCGTGATCTTTTTTCCGTTGCTACAGAGAAACTTGTATAACTCATCACTAAAGTAGACCACATTTTGAGGATCGTGAATTGAGAGAAGCAACGAGGCAGCTGCGGGTCCAATTCCTTTAAGAGGTTTACTAAGCATCTCAAGAGTACCAGAAATATCATGCTCATTCCTTGCGTAGTGCTCGAATGCGCTTTTGGTTGCAGCTTCAAGCTTAATATTTGAGTTGGAGCTGACAAGTTTTCTCAACGTGGGACGAAAAGTACCATGATGCCTTATTCAGAGTGAGTACGCTTGATTCCTTATTTTTAGCAAAATCTTCTTCACATATGTACGTATGACTTCCAATTAAAGCAATAAACTTCAAGAGAATCTGCATAGGAGAGGTCAAATGGACTAGGAAAAATGAAAAACAAAAGCTTTGTAGGTAGCATCTACCCTTTGGAAATTATCTGGAGACATGAATAAACATACATCTTCCACTCGATCAGTTTCTCTACATCAGAGATATCCATTGTATGTCCCGTAGATCTATTAAATTTTATAATAGCTGTTTGATACCTAAACTTATCGAGTTCACTCAGTGATAAGGAGCCTGACTTGGCTATCAAGTAAAACGTCAACGGGTGCATTTAGAACTGATACTTAAAGGATATATACATACGCTCCTTAGTCATTTTCGCAATGATAGAAGGATACCTACTGAGAGCATCTTCAAACTCAGATTGAGTAATGTTAGAGGCCATGGGCAGGAATTCAATTGAAGTCGCATTCAATATCGACTTCTAAAATATCTTCTTCCTGCTTTTTTTTTCTGTCTACTAGATATTTAATTATTGGATCCCAAAGAACCCGTGATATTTAATGCAATAATCATCTTAAATCGCTAAAAAATGGACCAACTCATTGAATTAAAATATTAAAATGTGTCAATTAAGGTCAGTGAGACTTTTTCTCAGCGCCACATGTAGACGCGGTAAAGGATAAGGGGTTCACTAGTATAGTTAGTTGTCAAGGCAACTAATAAAGTAATGAAATTTAATTCTATTAGCGGTAGAATTGTGTTTTTTAATGAGCAGTTTTCCTGGCTTAAAAAATATTAATTAGGGACGTTCAGACTTCATTACAAAAAAAAATTCTATCTACAAAAAGAATTCAAATGGAGCCAATAGTACCAAAGACATCTATTGTTCAAGGCCGGCTAATTGGTACTAACTTTGTATCATGTTACAGGCATTGTTTAGTGTACAAAATCGGTACAAAACCTACAAATAGTACAAACATTTACAATTGAATTACAATAAATATTTAATGAAACTTATATATTTATACCCTAATGCCACGGTAATGTTTTTACCCCCTATATAAGCAGATCATATCCTCGCTTCAGGGGCATGTCCCTTCTAGTTTTCATTTAGCCAAAGCATAAATATTTTTGCCTAGTTACTGGGCTATTTACTACATTACATAAGTTCCCCTCATTTTCATAAGTTTTTACATAACTTTCTATATTTGATTTTTGCCAACTTCAACTGTTTGCACCTTAATTTTCATCGTTGATTAACAGTTACAGACCTAATAAATATTTCACCACTGGTAATAAGAATTTCATATACGCTAAGTTAATCCTGCTCAGAATTCATAGAAAACTACTCGATACTAAATATACTTCATAGATGAATTCTCCTCAATTAACTCCTTCAACTCCTCCTTCCTCAATGCTACGACATAAATTCTTAACCGGATATCAATCATTACTAGTAAGTTGACGACCTAAAATTTTATGTTTTAAAATTAATGAGATTTTGTAGATTGATGGATTTCGTGATGCAGGTTGGGGCTACAAAAGAATAGCTGACCATCTAAACGTATCATGAGCTCAATGTAAGGATCTTAAAGTAAATTGATTTTCTCAAAGTACTCAGAGCTATATACAAATATAAGAAAATC
>QVIK01001099.1:0-11939 GCA_003957845.1 Oidium heveae | reverse complement strand
TAACCACGCTAATAAAAGTAAACAAAGGAAATGAACTTGATTAAGCGATATCACGTGATTTTATATAATGTGAGGTCCGAGTCGTGACACCAAGTTAGATGTGAAATTAGCGTTTCATCGAGTCCGAATTAGGGATGGAGACGAGTGGATGACCGCGTTTCGATGTAGACTAGGTCTTTTTGAATGGTTAGTAACTCCTTTTGGGCTAGCCAATGCGCCGGCAACCTTCCAGAGGTACATCAATGAACAGCTACGAGAACACTTGGACTTGGACGCTACAGCTTATATGGACGACATCTTAGCCTACACTGATGGAAATGAGGAAGGCCACTGGAAAACAGTACGAAGTATTCTTGGAAAGCTCGACCGCGCAGGACTTTACTTAGACATCAATAAGTGTGAATTTTTATGCCAACAGGTCAAGTATTTGGGGTTTATTATCAAAGCAGGAGAAAGCGTTTCTGTAGATCCAGACAAAGTCAAAGCGATTCTAGAATGGCAAGCCCCCACGAGTGTAAAAGGCGTACGATCATTCTTAGGATTTGCCAATTTCTACCGATGTTTTATCGACAAATTCTCGGAAATTTCAGCGCCTCTGGTCGAGTTAACGAAAAAGAATATTACATGGCATTGGGGTGAGAAGGAAAATAAGTCGTTTGAAACATTAAAGAAAATGTTTGCCTCAGAGCCAGTACTGGCTCAATGGGACCCAGAACGAGAAACAGTAGTGGAAGCTGACTCTTCAGGCTACGCCATAAGTGGATGCCTTTCGCAGACAGACGGCCAAGGTAGATTGCGACCAGTCGCTTATTTTTCCAAAAACAATGAGCGGAGCAGAGATGAACTACCAGATTCCGGATAAAGAATTGTTAGCTATCGTATCTTCCGTACGCGAATGGAAGGCGGAGTTACAGTCTTTGGCAAAACCATTCACAATTCTGACAGATCATGAAAATTTGAAGTACTTCGCTACTAAGCGGTTACTTAATGAACGACAGATTAGATATAGTGAATTTTTGGAGCAATTCAGATTTAAGCTCAAATGGAGGGCTGGGAAAGCATGTAAGCGACCGGACGCTCTTTCACGTCAAGAACAGGACAAACCTAAAGACCTGACCGATGAACGAATTGCGGGAAGAGTAAGGCAATTATTTACTCCTGTGACTCTTAACTTAGCTCTGGTTGCGTGTAAGGAAGACGCTTTTTGCGGTGTAAAAACTATAAAATTGGATGATGATACAGTCAGCTCGAACCCTTTTAACTCNCTGGTTGCGTGTAAGGAAGACGCTTTTTGCGGTGTAAAAACTATAAAATTGGATGATGATACAGTCAGCTCGAACCCTTTTAACTCAGAAAAAATGCCAGATTTATTTGAGGAGGAGGGATTACAGAGATTGTGGGAAGAAGGAGTAGAAGTAGACAGAGACTGGCGACGTGCGAGAGACTCGGTTAAAGCTGGCGATAGAGGGTTCCCGCCAGATATATCACAAAAATGGAAGGTGAACATAGGAGAGTGTACAGTAGCGGCAGACAATATTCTTCGTGGGCGGGAGAATCGTATCTGGGTGCCAGACTATGAACCACTTAGAACTGCCATTCTTCAGAAAACACATGACAGCAATCTCGTGGGACACCCAGGGAGAGATACAATGGTAAAAATTCTTCTGCGCCGGTGGTTCTGGCCTAATATGAGAGAATCTGTACGGCGTTTCATTCGAAATTGTGACGTCTGTGGTCGAACAACTGTTTGGAGGAAAGCAAGAGCCGGGTTCTTAAGACCATTACCAGTCCCGGAACGAATTGGCATTGACTTGACGATTGACTTCGTAACGGATCTACCAGTTTCAGGTGATTGTACAAATATTATGGTTATCACAGACAGACTATCTAAAGATATATTCGTGTTCGGCGCCAGTTCAATGTCGGCTGAAAACTGTGCCAAGTTATTTGTAGACTGATATTACAGATATTTTGGGTTTCCCAAGTACTTGACTAGTGACCGAGGGAGTGATTGGATGAGCCATTTTTGGAGAACTTTTTGCAGGTTGACAGGAAAAACGCAGAGGTTAACGACTGCCTATCATCCTCAATCAAATGCAAGTGAAAGAGCGAACCAGGAACTTTACAAATATCTTAGAGCCTTCACTTGTTACGCGCAGAACGATTGGATAGATTTGCTCCCCTTAGCTCAGCTAGCGTTAAATTCGAGACCAAACTCTGCAATAGGAGGAATGAGCCCATACTTTCTAAGGCACGGTTACGACCTAGATCCTTTAACTGAACCGGTCTCCGGTTCTCCAAATACTGTTCGTATACCTGGAAAAATTGCTGGCGAGGAATACGTGAAAAGATTGAAAAGTGCCCAGGACTTTGCGCAAGCGGCAATGGCTTCTGTGCAACAAAGATATGAGGAAAACGCCAATAGACTCCGGCGTCAATCTGAAAAATTTAAGGTGGGAGATAAAGTTTGGCTCGACTTAAAAAATGTTAGTTCGCCTCAACTTTCTAAAAAATTAGCTTGGCTACATGCCAAATATACAGTTACAGCTGTACCGGATCCGCTAACGGTAGAATTGAACGTGCCCGGAAATATTCATAAGAGATTTCACGTTGAACTGGTAAAACGGGCAGGCACAGATCCATTCCCAAGCCAAATCCGTGATGATGCCCAAAATCCACCCGTGATTGATAAACTAGGAGAGGAAGAATACGCGGTAGAATCAATATTAAGAGCAAGGACAATACGCCGTGGCCGAGGCAAATATCGACAAGCTCTCGTTAAATGGGTTAGTGAAATAGATCCATCCTGGGAACCTATAGATTTCATCAAAGATACAAAGGCGCTGGATGATTTTGAAACCTTGTATGGACCAATCGAACAGAATGACGGACCATCTGATGCTAGTGTTGGAAATTTCGTCGGGCCCGCAGAGCCAAACACTAAACAATTACGCCGTAGCAAACGTCAGAATAAAAAAAAAATAATAAAAAAAGGAATCCATATCTTGAATAATTATATAAGAAAATAAATCTCCGGAGGGGAGGGCATTGTGACGGCTAGCTAGCCGATGTATCCCTGTAGCCTAAGCTAGCCATCTTAGGCGCTCAACATAGCCCCTGTATCCCGGAACTATTGATAATCACACACTCACTCCGATAGAATATCTATATACTATTAGAAAATGCGTGGGTCCGCCAAGCCGCGTCCTCATTCGCCCATTTTCGCGCTAAAATGCGCAGATTAGGTTTGCATTGGCTCTTTGCGCCGCTAAAAAGTGCAGATAGAGTTTCGTCTAATTGAAGCATTCACATTGGTGTAGAAATATCGGTGGGTCCGCGCAGTACTGCATGGACCATCGTGATGCCATTCCCATCCTAGCAGTACTGCATTAACGTCCCATCCCCAACAGTACTGCATTAATTACCTCGCCGGCGCCACCTCACCGTCGCTCCCCCGAGTTAGGGTACGGCAATGTGTGTAAATAAAATAGTAATGACCTATAGAATGAGCAATCTGATCAACGTTTGTAACCTGTATATAACAAAGCCAACGTAGCGTACCAATATCAAAATGATGATGCGGATGGGTCGTCGTCGTCGCCGTCGCATGAAGGTCGTCCGCTTGGTGTTGAAAAATTGCGGTCGCTCATTGGCCGAAGCGTGAAACGATCCACGGCGCTAAATGTGGCATATAAGTTGTATGCCCCACTGACCACCCAACGTCGATTGGCCACTTTTTTTCGGTGGAGTCGCAAAATGCGCACAACAGGGGTTTCATTTGCTCATAAAAATCGGTGGAGTCCAAAGCCTGGTCCAAAGCACGATGGTTGGTTCAGATAGAAGCGAAGCGAGTTAGACGTGCGACATGGCTATTGATTGGTTCAACAAAGGCGCTCAACTGAAAAGAAGCTAGCCAGTCCCACAATTCATAACCGAATCTCCATCCCACAATCGCTCCATCCTTTCTATTCATTTTTTCCACACCCTCCATTGTGGCTATTCCCACCACGACGACGACCACCACCACGCTCTCTCCATCGATCAACCGATTAAGAATGATTCATGATGACGGCTTCGCCTGAATCGTGAGAGCAGCTTTTCGCTGATTCATCCACCGCCTGAATGCGACGCCGAATGGATCGAAGCACCGCTTCTCCATTTGTTGAGCAGGTTCAGTCGATCGATGAAATCCGCGACGAGCGCTTTCAGAATCATTCTGGTGGTTCATCCACAGCTGAATGCGTCTCCAAATGGATCGAAGCACTGCTTCTCCATTTGTTGAGCAGGTTCAGTCGATCGATGAAATCCGCGACGAGCGCTTTCAGAATCATTCTGGTGGTTCATCCACAGTTGAATGCGTCTCCTAATGGGTCGAAGCTTCGCTTTTCCATCAGTCGAGCAGGTTCAGTTTATATGATGAAACTCGGTATGTAAAGCTGCAGCTGGACTTAAACCCTGGGTTTTGAGCAGCACAAGCTTCATCTTTCTGCTGAAAAACTGGGAATCCCTATATCCCTCTAAATTTTGATGAATCGACAGCAATGAAATTTGTCTTTTCTCAACAATTCACTATTCCCCACACACCGATACGAAAAAACTCATCGCGCAGAGGATATTATCTACGACGAGGGGATCAATTTCAAATGCTTATGCTTTCACGGATCCATGTTTTAAATACGGATTGGATACAGATAAAAATCAATATTCGAACTGAAAAGTTAAAAACGATCTCATGGTAAATCCCACTTTATTCTAAATTCTTTCTTATTAATATCATGAATAGGGACAGAAAAAACGCGTTGTTCCTTCATCTACACACGGTTCTTCGCATCGTTCGATACATGAATACATTATAATATTTGGCCTTATCTGATAGGTGTGCGCTGGATCCAGTCTGCGGAAATTACAGCCGTTTATGATTAGTCAATGAAATACATGTGAGATTTTATCATTACTCCATGATTCTATCAATACCTTATTACTAGATAATCCGATAAAATTGATGATTACGGACATACACCAGAAATTCGACCTTAATAGTGTTCTGATTAGGACGAATGAATTATTTGACTGTGCAAAATAGATATTTCCCTAAACGATCTCAATTTTCTAGGTTGATAATTCAGATGAAATTATTATTTTCCCCCCAAAATCTTCGATTACACGTTAATATAGGTACACGCACATGTTGAGGCTCAGAGCTTGCGATAAATGATTCGAATCTGATATGTATGTCCACTGATTTATGATTCACCTATTAACAATGATCAATGTTTTAAAATTACAACATCTCGGTATTCGATACTCCTTTTCTCATTATCGATTGCAGTTCTACAAGAGATTGATTGGAGTTTCATACTTGAGATGATCTCGGAATAGTTCGACGGATATAAAATCAATATGTTGATTTATGGAATCAAGGTAGGTGGATACGGCCGGCACTTCGGAATCTTAGATTCAAGCCTATTTTTAGTTTTTTAGTTTGAATTAGTGCGAAAATGACAGTGGCATTACAAAATGGTTCAAATAACTTTATCTCCACATACCTACATTTACCAAATCTAATTGGTGATTACTCTTAGAGATGTGACTTTTAATGTAATATTCAGATAAATTGAGCTAAGATGTAGTGCATCATGAATCTTCTCTTATTGTAACCTTCATTAAAAGAACATAATTGTTTGTGCTTCATTGGAGATTCCTGTGTGGTTGAGATTACCATTTTATTTTATAGCCAACACTGTTACAGGCCGCGGCTCTACCACGGTTATTTCTTTCGTTGCTATATCACCCGACTCATTTTCCATGCACCTTCTGTTACCTGGTCAACACAAGTGCAATGTGGAATGATACAAATAATCACTGTTTCACTCCAGTTAATCTCCATGTTTAAAAACATACAAACTCCAAACACATACTGCTCACATAACTTACGTACCCAATCAATACTCAGCTTTCTCAACTTCCAATCCTATTTTATTACAATATCAAAATATCACAAAAATCAAAAACATCATAAAAACATTAAAAACCTATAAAAAAATTATATCCACTTTCCCATTCCCCCTTGCTTTAAAGTTTATCTTCAAAATGTCCCACCAAGAATCTCAACTCAGAGCCTGCACGAGATGTCGAGGATCTAAACCTCTTGCTGACTTTTTGAAACCAAACCACAGAGATTATTTTCAAACCTGCGCCAATTGTCGACAGGTAAGGTATCTATATACTTTTAGAAAATGCGTGGGTCCGCCAAGCCGCGTCCTGAGTGGCCGATTTTCGCACTAAAATGCGCAGATAAGGTTGGCATTGGCTCTTTGCGCCGCTAAAAAGCGCAGATAGAGTTTCGTCTAATTGAAGCATTCACATTGGTGTAGAAATATCGGTGGGTCCGCGCAGTACTGCATTGACCATCATGATACCATTCCCATCCTAGCAGTACTGCATTAACGTCCCATCCCCAACAGTACTGCATTAATTACCTCGCCGGCGCTACCTCACCGTCGCCACCTCACCGTCGCCCCCCCTACATGAAATTTTATGATTTTTACACCATTCGAAAGCGCTTGACTCCCCATTTCTTTACGCCTGTTCCATCGGAACATGCTCTGCTAGTCTATATACTATTAGAAAATGCGTGGGTCCGCCAAGCCGCGCCCTCAGTGGTCCATTTTCGCGCTAAAAAGTGCAGATTAGGTTCGCATTGGCTCTTTGCGCCGCACTAAAAGAGAGCAAGAAGCGAGTCCATTTAACCATCGTGATTCCATTCCCATCCTAGCAGTACTGCATTGACCATCATGATCCCATCCCCATCCCCAACAGTACTGCATTACCTCACCGTCGCCCCCCCTACATGAAATTTTATGATTTTTACACCATTCGAAAGCGCTTGACGTCCCCATTCTGTCGCCTGTTCCATCGGAACATGCTCTGCTAGTCTATATACTATTAGAATATCTATATACTATTAGAAAATGCGTGGGTCCGCCAAGGCCGATGGTGATTGGTGGGTGGCGTGTGTAAGCGAGGTTTTCGGTGCTGTGAGTGGCCCAAATCCGCGCTAAAAACTAAAGATAAGGTTTCGCTTACTAACGCCCCCATCAACATTAAAAAGACGCCGCGACACAGTACGCCATGCGACGGGCGATAAAATGGGTGAAAATGGGTGAGTTGGAAAGGTAACTCCCGCCGCTATCTTCAGTGCGAATTTCGAACATTTTGAAGCACATTGGCAGGGGGACGGTTTTTCCCCGGCCACACTAGCGTCGCAGGACGACCGAACATTGGCCACTTTTTATCGGTGGAGCCCCAAAACGGCGCTAAATGTCACGTAACCGGGGTTTCATTTGCTCATAAAAATCGGTGGAGTCCAAAGCCTGGTCCAAAGCACGTTAGTTGGTTCAGATAAAAGCGAAGCGAGTTAGACGTAAGACATGGCTATTGATTGGTTCAAGAAATGCGCTCAACCGAAAAGACGCTAGCCAGTCCCACACTTCATAACCGAATCTCCATCCCACAATCGCACCACCCTTTCTATTCATTTTTCCACATCCTCCATTGTGGCTATTCCCAGCACGACGACCACCACCACGCTTTCTCTATCGATCAGCCGAATAAGAATGATTCATGATGACGGCTCGCCTGAATCGTGAGAGCAGCTTTCGCTGGTTCATCTACAGCTGAATGCGTCTCCAAATGGATCGAGGCACCGCTTCTCCATTTGTCGAGCAGGTTCAGTCGATCGTCTAACCCATTCTAGGAGTCAAAATTCAAATTCAATCCTATGCTTCAAATACTACAAAACCCCCTTTTTGATTGAGAATCTTGAAACACTCTAAACTATTGTTGAATAGACATCAATGAAAGTTTCTCACTCATCATAAACAGATTCCCCTATCGTGCTAATAAAAAAATATTTCGCATTTAGGATCTTATTCGTACGTCTAGCAGATCAAGTCGAAAATTCTCATTGCTTTTGCGAAACCATAGCCTCAAGATAGAGTAGAGAAGAGACAGATTAAAACCAATTTATGCTCTCAATATTGTAAAATCAAAGATATGGTATTTCCCACTTCATTCTACAATAACTCTTACTAACCTCATGAATAGGGTCTGAAAAAAACTGTGTTCTTTCATCTACCTTCAGTCCGGTATGATCTGATACATCAATTTTGTGCTACTATTTACTTGCTCCGTTTAACAAATATTTTCCTGACAGCTATGAAGAAAATTTCGTCCCTAAAGCAGGCGTATCGTTCGACTCTGTCTGACGAAAGAGGGTCCGAAAAAAGCAGCTCGATTTCGTAGAAACGATTTATTGAGGAATGGTGATGATACCGGAGACTATCTGAAGCCGATTTCATCAATTTTACATAATATTTGCATTTGAATTGAATCTTAATATCCATCGTATGTGATTTCGTTCTCAGCGATTTTTATATTTTATACATATGACACTCAACATCTGTTAGCATGTGCAGCATGAGAAGGAGCCAGACTCTTCCTATTTATCTCGATCCAACTTCTTATATGAACAGTCGCGATTAAGTTTCTGCCAGTATTTCGAAGGCACGTAACGTGTCTATATAGTCGGATTAAGAGGCTAGATATGTTTATATATTGCTATTGGTATCTGAATTGAAATTTGTATTTGGTTATATGTAATTGACTGGCTTGACGCTTCAGTCAAGGTCAGCCGTCATCGTAGCGCACGCACCAAGTCTTCTTTCTTTTGTCTTCATTTCAAGTTTGAAATAACTTGAGCTAGATGTATTGATCATTAGTATGCGACACTCCGTTCACTGCATCCATAGTAACATCCACCACACGTTTATGGTATCAGGTTGCTACGAACGAAACTCTAACCGGGATGAGATATGCGGTATTTGTTTTTAGTCAAAACTCAATGTTGATGCGGTAACTGTTCTATGATGAACGGTATCATTCCATGGCTCAACCACATTGTCACTATAGAAACTATAAATCAAGACAGGTCATTCCTGTTCATTTTGTCACTTAGCCAACGCCTGTCACTGATAAAGAACTACAAATAAACATCATTTCGCTCCTGTAATGGTCCATGTTTAATAACATACCAATCTCAAGACTTGATTCAAAAACTACTCAACTCACAACGCTTTCCATACTCAAATCATACTTCCAACTTCTCTTAAAAATCAAAAAAATCCTCAAAAAAAATTTTCATATACCCCCTTGCCTCATCTTATTGACATTTGTCCGACTTAAATGTCTTCTATACCACCCTCTGAATCATTACTCCGAAGGTGCACCAATTGCCGTGTATCCAAGATTAACACTGAGTTTAGTAAACCCAATAAAACCGGTTACTTCAAAACATGCCTAGTGTCACGGCTAATTAGCCGACAGATCCCTGTAGCCTACGCTATATAGCGCAGGCTGCATTAATACCTCAATTATGAGGCAATCAGTTATTCCCCATTAGAAACCGCCAGAATATTCCGTATACTTCTATTAGCGAGTAGTGAGGAAAAGAATCTTCAACATACCTAATAGAACTTTCTAGCAACGCAGTATCTGTGTGTTATTCAACAGGAAAACCTTGAGTTATGGTATTCAATAGAAATTTCTAGAGATATCTCGGTATGGTCGAATGTCTGATAATGTGTATAAATACGTGTAGTTCTTGTAAAATAGATCTCCATAGTTTGAATATTAATTACCATCATTTGTAAGAATGCTTAATGCTTTATATACCTGATCTGTGACACCTAGGTTGTCGTCAGGTAGGATAGATATTCTTTACTCTCAATCCCCTATTAATGCGTCGCAGAGGAATCGGGTATCTAGAAACGAGGCCAGAAATCGAAATCGAAATGCCGCCACCGCTCCCCCTCAATCTATTGTACCAACCCTTCTCTGCAGCTATTGCCATACCTACAAGCCAGTCGATGCATTTTCCCAACAGATATCTTTGATTCAAGGTATCTGCTGTATAGAGTGTCAACATGTACGATTTTAGTCATGACGTGTATCAAGTACTAAATCGCCGCAGAGAATGTTCCCCCCAATGCTTATAGATACTCCTCACAACCAACCTTTCGCGCCTATGCTTCCACCAACAATAAATCTCCCTTCTGCGCAGTTACCCCCTCAAATTGTGAGTCCCATCTACTCCATCTTACTCCTGATGCTAATTAAGCAGCTCAATCCTAATAATCCTCCGCAACCCCCAATTCTCCCCAGACCGACTCCGATGATTATCGACCATACTAACTTCACTAATATAGACCCCTTTGCCCCAGGCCCTTCTCGACCATTGATGCCCCCTCCCCCGATCACCACTATGGACCTCTTTGGACCAACAACTAACCTTGGACCTGGACCTGGACCTGGACCTTTTCCTGGACCTGGACCCCTTCCTGGAGCTGGACCCCGCCCAACTACCCTTAGAAAAACAGCTTCGCTAACATACATGTATGAACAGGTCACTCATATGCCAGCCCCCCACGATCTTGGTCCGCGTAACGTGGCGTGCACTGCCTGTGGAGCTCTGCACTTTAAAGATTCGGTGAAGAAAGGAACAACGTTTTTTATTTGCTGTGGGAACGGTAAGATCAATATGCCTTTAATTCGAGCCCCCCCGGCTGAATTGCGGAATCTGATGGAGGGAGACCCTGGGGAAGCGAGGAACTTCCAAAAGAATATTGATAAGTATAACACTGCGCTTTCGTTCACTTCTACAAAATGACATCAACCACTCCAAGGTCAGGCTGGCATCCATAGCTTTGTAATTCGAGGACAGCTGGTCCATCGCCACGGTCCAGTCGACATCNAGCTGGTCCATCGCCACGGTCCAGTCGACATCTACCGACGTGGCAACGTCACCCTGGCTCAAAGTGAACGTCCTTCGTTCGCGCAAACTTACTTATTTGATCCGGAGGCCGCCACTGGACATCGACTGGCCATTTTCCAGGACCTGGACCGAGGAGTACTGCGACGCCTGGATGACATGCTCCGCATGGTCAATCCGTTCATTCCTTTATACCGGACGACCCAGGAGATCATTCGGCAGGACACCTCAGACGATCTACAGGTAAGTATCGGACCCCGGATGGAACTCATTCTCGCCAATGGAGCAGACCGACGACGCCACAACCTCCCGACCACGTCGGAAATTGCCGCTCTCATCCCCATCACCTCGGAACTGGATCGACCTTCTTTTCGGGATGTAGTCCTCTACCGGAGATCCGCAAATGTCGAACACCGAGCGCTGCTCCCGGTCCACCATAGCCATCCGGCTTATATGGCGCTGGCCTATCCGTTGTTGTTCCCTCACGGGGACTCGGGCTGGCATTGGGGTAAGTCTCCTAACTCTCATCCTACTAACGTGCGACAGGGCAAACTCTCTCAGCGGATGTGGTACCGCTACATTACCTTTCCTCGCCACAATCATTTTAATATCTTTTTACATGCCAGGCGCCTTGCGCAGAGATACTGGGTGGATGCATATGCATCGGTAGAGGCAGAAATGTTGGAATACATGCGGAGAAATCAAAGTACCTTTCGTAGTGAGTTAAAACGTGGTTTAGATGACATGTTTGCCGTCGATGACCATCCCCCCCAAGAACCAGGTAATGTCCCCGCCCCCCACCCCACCGTCGCAACTAACCGTCCCCAAAACCCCTCTGATCGAGTGGTGGACGCGGCCGAGATTGGCCGAAGGGTTATACTCCCTTCATCCTATGTTGGTGGTGATCGTTTCATGAGAAAATGCTACCAAAATTCCATGGCGATCTTGCGTAGGTTTGGGAAGGCGTCTCTATTTGTGACGATGACTGCCAACCCCAAGTGGGGAAACATAGTGGCCAATCTCGCCGCTAACAGTAATGCCATGAACGACCCTGGGTTGGGAGCGACTGTGTTCCACTTGAAACATGAGGCGGTGATGGAGGACTTGAAGA
>QVIK01001098.1:0-11968 GCA_003957845.1 Oidium heveae | reverse complement strand
TTATAAAAAGGGCCATAACCTGTTGTATTGGAAGCATGAAGTTTTTATTCTATATTAATGTTTACTTATATTTACATGTATTACGTGATACTATTCACGTGACTTGTATAAATATTTCTACAGGATTGTTGTATATAGAGTTGTGTTAAGGTGTAACTGTTGTGATAAGCACAGCATCTATCTACGATATGCTTTACATGCATAAGTGGGATTAAGTGATAAGGCTGTTTGTATAGAAGAGCTCATGTGCATAGAAGCTGACTAGCGGCCGCACATGAGTATAAGTAGCAAGAGTTATCCGCTCCTAGAAAGACACTTCTTCCATATAGAATTAATATTACATTTTCAAATACAATCCAATTATCTATAACTTATCTACTTTTACTGTTTCCACTAGGTCAGCATAATTGCCTACTAATACCCACCCAGCTCATAATCTACAACAAGGATGTATGTCTTCAAGTTTAATGAAAACTCCATTACTTGTGTCAGCCATACTACTCTCAATCATATGAGAGCATGGTAGACATAGGGTCTTTGTAAGCCTGCCTGTACAAGGCGGTAAACATGTCCTCTTTTTACGTGCCTTGATTACAAGTTCATACATATTGAAATTCTTTTTTAAGGCAAAAGAGGTTACCAAAGCTTGGATATTTCTAAAAATATTCTTTTCAGAGAAGATGGAAGTCGCGTTTTCGCTTTAACGAGCTCCAAAAAGGTAGTCTGATCGTTGGCGATTGCAAAGAGTTTTTGACTTCCTCACTACTGCACATAGGTCGCTAACAGGGCTTCCTAGCGAGGCTCTTAACGTGGCATGATCACCTTCGCTGCGAGAAGAAGTGTGATTATCGAAATGAAGGTGCAAATCTGTCCAAGCCCTGCTTCATTTCTTCTTCTTTGGGACTTTGATTTGGAGGTAGATAAAAGCAAGATAATATATGCTTCGAACGTAATTGCTCTGCAGAAGGAGATATATCTTCCATTTATCTGTCAGATAAACAAATAAAATGACGCGAAAGCTTTCACTAAAACTTCAGGGGCAATCTAGTTACTAGAGCAACGGTTGAGAAAAGCATCAAATCCCTGGTGATCTACCTTCGGATCTATGACCAAATCAGGTATAGCGTGACTGCAAATAGCGATAGTGATTGCAAATATCCGCTCCCTTTCATTAAATGTCCCGTAAGCTGAAAACGATATTTTTGATCACATGACCTATCAACTTCTTTAAATGTCCCGCAATGCATAGAACGAAAAATGTAACCACGTGATATATTTTCAGACCTAATATCTAAACTAGTACTAGTACAGCATGGTCGTCAAAATAAGAACATAATAGGCGAGTAGTAAATAAATATAAGTCCGTGCAATATAGGGAAAATATTCAAAAAAAATATATTCTGAATTCTGCCATACAAACTCGAGCGGCTCAGATTTGGTGAATTCTCATTTGAGGGAAGCATTTCAACAAAACGGTAGGCTATCGGAACTCCGGTTCCATCAAGCTCGGCAAGCAAGGCATATAACTGGATCCCGGGTCGGATGGTAGTGTGGTATGCCATCCGGGCCCTTCTCCTAAGTAGAGTCTGGGTAGCCTGGGCACCTACCCCACTTGAGACGGGAGATGGTTGGTTCGAATCCAACAGACCTAACCACATTTCGCGCGGTGGATATTTACAGGATGGTGGAGGCATGTCTGGATAATCCAGGGTTTGTAGTTTCCTTGGATGGATGTTAACGGTTGAGGGTTGACCAATGGCGAAGAAAAAGTGATTGTACTTCATAGTGGCATCTACAAATGGAATCTGAGGCATGAGTGTATCTAATGAAAAAGTTGAATCATCTAAAATGTAAATAAACACTGTCACTGTGTCATAGCCTAGAGGCTGCATACACGTTATTTGAATTTAAAAAAAAAAAAAAAAAAAAAAAAAAAAAACTGGATCCCTGCGTTATTAGTTCCGAAAGTTGCGTCAATCGCCACCTCCTTAGTAGTTCTTGATAAGGCATCAATAGATGAACGAATGTAAATTGCTAAGGCGCGCACATTAGCAACCAGAATAACTTCATGACAGTATTTTTTTGTGAGATCTTCAAAGAGATGTGTTGCCTGATAAGGGCTGGTCATCATGGAGTCTCCAAATGTTACGAGATTAATCCGTTTGGATAGCATTGGCTTTGCCAATACTAGTTCCATAATGAATAAGCTAGAATGTGGGAGAAGCACCTAGAATATGGTGGAACAAACTGGAATTTATGGGAAGTAGATAGAATGAAAGATTATGAAGAGTATACAGAATCTGCGAGAATCATGAGGAGAATATACAATGTATTTAAATAAGTGGTATAACCGTAATACTTACTTCTGTAGATTTGTTTAATAAATTGATTTTATTCTGGACCTGCTCTGTTGTTAATCAATAACCAATTGATCCGGCAACACCAAAAACCTTTATTAGCTTATTTCCACTAGTAGTATACCTGATGATGTACAATATGCTGAACTTTTGGGAGCTCTGATGGCTGAAAATTTTGCCAGATCTTGGAAGGTGTCAGTGTGATTCTTCTTTCATTTATGAATTCCTGAATTTTAGGTCCCATGTAAATGTCATCATAAGACGTGTGAATTTTATGGTGAATTTTTAACAATAGGTATCAGGGATTATACGAAGTCATATTCTCATTGGTTAATATATTGGCCAATCAGATTTGGTGTAGTATTTCAGATGGTGTTCCGTTTGATTCCATTAGGCTCTGTGGACCTTATTGTTATACCGTACGCTATTGGTCCTTGTTAACAGATATCGTATTTCTACTTGATTCTCTATCGTTCTATCAAGTTTCCTGAAATAGTATGGCTTCATCAGGTATCTCCATAGAACTCATGTATATAAAGGGCCATCTCTTCTCCAATCCTGATCTCTTCAGATTGGAGTTTTGTATATAAAATATTCTTGTTACGCCTTGTTTTAAGAATTGATATTATTGCAAATAACCTTTTTGTCCTGTCTTGTCTTGTCTTGATCGTGAATCCAGTTGATATATCTTACCACGTGCTTTAAAGCTTCTTGATCTTTGATCCTTGAGAATCCTCGACAATAGGGTTCTATCCTCCAGCGATGGAGTAATTCGAAGCCGGATGTTGCATTCAAAATTATCTATCCGACTTTTGTGACGGATATTTTTTGAAAATAAATTTTCTTCCAGAGAGATATCTTGTGAACAAGTAAATGTGTACCACAAGTAAACTGTAGACATAGTTCAAATATGCCTGAATCGAAAGCCACAATTTTCCTAGATGATCTAAACGAGTTCGTTAATTGCATTGGTCTGTTCGGTTCGATCGCCCTCCTTGGTTACATGAAGTTGTGATCCAAAAGCGACAGGTAGCCGATCCAGATCAAATGAATACACAGTATCAATAATATCAGTTTGGGGCTACTAATATAAATGATTAGCTGTATTTGTTACCGTTAAAAACAGACAGAACTCTTACCGGCTGGCTCTTGATAGTTATCTCATTAATAAAGTCGTCCCACTCAAGGAATGCTAACAATTCTCGTTTCTTTGAATGCCGCTGGCAGATTTTGTAAATCTTACCCTGTTTATTTACAAGGAAAATCTTCGCAGGTTCGGAAGGAGCAGCTTTTAAAACAGAAACAAGTTTTAGACTCAATTATCAACCAAAAATTTTTAAGAGATGTAGGAGAATTGGAATATTTATTAGGAGAGTAATCAATCAGGTAATTTGCGTATAATCAGTGGTTATCGATGGCGATGTTACTGGTTAGAGGATGGTTTTAAAAATCAGAGATAAATATTCAATAAACAATTGGGATAGAATCATAAGACTAAAGTGGAACCGTAAAAAGTGGGGCTTGAAATAGAAAATAACAAACGTAAAACGATTTAAAAATGTATCACGTGGTGAGGTTTTTTGTTCTATGCATTCCGCTCTGATCATTCGACCCACACAGGGTCGTGCACGTAACAGTATCTTGGTCTTCGAGCCACTAATTAAGCCAAATCTAGTTGGTGTGTACTATGGGGAACGGCTTAGAACCATAGTTTGGGTATGAAATATCCTTCCAAATCAAGAGTAAGGACTGTGATATTTTCGACCAGAGGTTTATTTTCTGTAGTAGTATTCTCAGCCGTTTGAGGTGATTGTGGTGCAGTAGGCGAGCGTTGCAGTTGTTATCTATTAGCTAGTTCATCATTAATTATGCCAGTACACAAACATCCATTATCAATTAAAGCCCATAAAATAATTGAATCATAAATGAGAACATTTACTAAAAATAGATGTGTTCATTTTTAATTTATTGTTAACGACTGTTTTAAGCTCCCGGGGGCGACTTTCCCCAGGAGCATCTAGTTTTCCAATCTACCTTGAGAAACAAAGGTATCATTACTATCATCCTCTTCACAAATATTGTTTATTTTCTACTTAGGGTTTACACTTCGGGCGAGTTTGTGACTATGTACACAAATATCCATCTCTATTCTGAAAGGCATTTGTTTGCCAAGAGATGTATAAATTTAAATTGCAAAAACATATGCAATTGGGAGCCATACACTTTCAGCCTTATATACCGAAGTATTTAATTTACGATCCTGACCCTAAATAAATGTAACACGCTTTAATTTTTACCCCGCAGTTCAACCAAAAAAAACAAGGATTAATATTCAGCTGGCTAGGGGCATACAGATCTTTACTGGGATATCTCCGCGCTAAAATAACCCTTGTTATGAACGATCACTTCATAACTTTCTTCTTTCACACCTAGAAGTCTTGCCAAACAAGGATTGCTAAGAGGATCGACAAGTCAAAAAACGTTATTTTGATGCAAGGAAGTTCTTCAACTTTCAAAAATCCGACAACACAGACTTTTCGGATCCAGACTAGAAGTTTGACAGGAATGAAAGTCGCATCTAATGCAGGGTGACGAAAAACCCCTCTAATATATGATTCCAGAGCAAAATGTTCACTTCATGAAAAAAAAAAAGCTGTACATAATCTCTGTCACTTCTGTGAACTTCAGACATGGAAAAAACTTGAAAATTTACCTTTTTGACCAATTTAATATTCATCTATTGTATTTTCTCATATATTTCAAATCGCTCTCTGGTCATAAATAAAATACTTTCGTGGATAGGAACCTTAATAATGTGGATATTCTAGCTCGAAAACACTTTAAAGGATGGAGTCTGTGTTGAACAATGTTATTTGGCTGCGATGAAATACCACCAGCTTAAACATTAAAAATGAGATTCTCAATCTAGATTCAAAGTTTGCGATGTGGATGTCACGAATTTTGTGTAATTAAGAAGCATTACACAATTCTGCTAAATCACAAGTTGTGAGGTTTAAAATCTATACTTACTGTTCGAGTATCGCATTCTATTGAATCTATCATCACTTAGTGATAAAGCTTGACATAAATTATATATTTTATTATTAGATGAAAGGATCGTCTATGTGTACTTAAATTTCACATATTAAATTTTACAAGTTTCAATATCATACACAAAATTACGCACTTATTAATTTAGTGAGGTGGAGAGTCATATTCGTAAGACGCACAGAAACAGCCCTTCCAATTCAATGCTTCGTAGCCATCTGACGCATCCAGAACCGGCTACCGATCGAAAAAAGATGAGGAAATAAGCGAGGACTATCCAGGTGAAAGGGATTCACTTATACACCGAAGCATGTTGCTAAACACAAAAAAACAAAATAGTAGCTGGAAATAAATAATGAACAGAAAAAATTAAACATTAAATAAAAATTAGATGGAAGGCAAATGAAAAACAAATGAAAAACAAATGAAAAACAAATGGAAAACAGATGAAGAACAATAAAAATTAAACACGCTAGAAAGTAACGAAATAATACAAAAATATTGCAAAAATATTGAAAAAATTAAACTCAAAAACAATGACCATATACAATAAAATAAGAACAATAAGCAGAGATTCAAGCTAGCACTTGGTTGGGCCTCCTCTGGCATCAAATACGGCCTTGCAACGATCTCGCCAAAACATATACAAATCAGAAATAAATTCATCAGGTACTACATCCCAGGCCTCCTGCAGAATCCAACGAAGTTCATCAATTCCCACTCTCAGTGGATCGTAACCCATGAGAGAGTAATTGTCTTAAATGTATCTCTTCATCTTGGACCATAATTGCTCAATTAAGTTCATGTCTGAAGAGTAAGGAGACCAATCGATTGTCTCAATCTCACGACAACGTAAGTTGTCTTGAGTAAGTCTGGATCGATAGTACGATGTATTGTCGTGTTGAAACTAGATAATCATCTCTTGTGACAGCTCATGCAGAACTATTGTCCCATATTTTTTTTCCCAAAACGTCTCTACTGCTTCTCTTCCGTTGTGTATGATTCCGAATAATATCCAAGCTGGATATTTCTCATACTTTGGAGTTAGGCACTCGGGACGAAATCGGTCAAAAATTATTTTCTGTCTACCGTCCTCTATAAAAATTGTTACTGACCTCTGGCTATTTGCTCCCTCATGAGCCCAAACTTCATAAGAAAAGATTTGTTCAGATAACCTCTAAGAAGACCAATAAAAAGCACTCATTGCAAACTCCAAATGCCTTTGCATATGTTCCGACCTATCTAAGAATCCATTTTTCTTGGATACTCTCTGTCCATATCCTTGCGATTTGAACGCAGTTCGAATATCTCTCTTCCCGAATTTGTCGAGACTCAATTCTGGGGTGAGATTTGGAATCATTCGGAAGGGTGCATGCCGATATTGTGGGTCGCTGTGTAGCCAGCTCACCAAACCCTGAACTTTACCCTCCGACAGTGCTGGCTTCCTCACGTACCTCTTCCTCCCAGGCTCCAAACCATGACTTCGGGCATAATAAATTTGCCGCCTAGAGAATCCAAGCTGAACCACAATTTTTGCCACCGGCTAGATTCAAAGCAGTTTGGATTTTGACTCGGTCCTCTTTCGTAGTTTTAAATCTACAAGTTGCTGTTAATTGACTATTAACAGGTGAAGGCTCTATTCCTTTGACCATGATATTAATTATTTCTCTAATTATTGCTCTGTAGATGCAGTTAGTTAAATAAAAGCATCGAGAAACAACTCTTTGGATTTTGGCTCCCAGCAGATAGTAATCTGTACCTCAAAGAACTAGGATTAAGTGCCATATGAGGCTGGTAAATACTAGATTTTCATTAGTAATTGGCTTGGGAAAGTGATAAAAGATTCTACATACGATTCGAAATAATGATTTGTTTCTGCAGTTCAGCAGGAAAACTCAGCCCAAAATCGTATACCGTTGGAAGTGGAATACAACTGGTTTTTCCTAGCAATAAGTCAAATGAGGTGTTACCACAACCTACAAGAGTGGTTGAGTGGTAGTGAGATCTATCAAAGGATGAGATTCGACTATTTGTGACTGGAAGTTTTTGACGCTATAGTTTCATGTTGTAAATTTTTAATGAAGAGTACTTGAGCGGTGAGGATGATCTGAGAATAAAAAATGGAATGGATTTGGTTATGCGATGGTGGAAGGATCTTCTGTGCTTGAGAACTTAAAGATACCCAATTTGATCGACATCCACCCCTGCCTACATATTTTAGCGCATATATATTTATTATGTGCTGGGATAGTGCAAGGATTAAGCTTACAAATCCTTGTAGTGCAAGTCGACTTAGGCGAACCCGGAAAATATGGGTCAATGATCGGCACGCTATCTATTTAAACGGGATATAAGCGAAACATTCCTCTCAAATAGGACGGGTGAATAAATTCAGTGAATACTTCTTTCAGCGGGTATTCAAAAATTTCTACTCATTAATTGTCAGACTTTGATATGCTACTGCTCAGCACCACAATCAATAATAAAAAATAGGCAACGTAACTTTATTCTTCATCTTCTAATTAGACAAGCCTCACCGAGTTTCCAAATTTTTTATGACGTTATAAAGAGTAGGAGATGTTGAAAGTTAGGGTATGGAATGACTCGTTTTCAAAGCTTCCCCCACCATCTATGGAAAAACCACATAATGGTGTTTTGTATAGGAAAGAGCCTAAAGTCAAGCAAATTTAGATTTTACGTATAGAGCGTCGGGGCTCAAGATTGCGCTCGTTTTGATTCACAACTCAAGACTTTTCTATAGCCCGTGCATTCATGGTGCCGCTGTAGAAGAGTTAGATGTGAACAACTCCTAAAGCGTGATTGCAAATATTAACTCCCTGTATTATTATTACAAATGTTTGATATTTGAGTCGAAATCAGATATTTACGATTATCTGATAAATTCTTATGGGCTATTCGATTACTTCTCTAATTCTTACCCAGTGTTATATGTAAACTTTGAGAGTTCGTGAGGTTTTTAACTAGGATGTAGAGAAAAATAACGTCCTATTAGCAAGCGATGTTTCAGATCATACTTTTGTTCCGAAACTATTTTTATAGTTTCAAATAACGCTTTCTAGAAAGGGATCAACACATTGCGGCCATGTCAGGCCCCGGACAGCTGGCTCTCACCGCCCTCACTACCTAACATCACTCTTAACCATAGAGAAATTCTATCAGTTTGAATTCTAGAATATAATTTTAATCCTCTCTCCACCCGAATTTGCAAAGAGTCATTATCGAAGCGTTATATTTTAAAATAGATTATTTTTCATCGCAAGAGTAAAATGATCCTCGAACTCAAAGCCAGCCATGTTCGCTCAGTTCACGCGATGTTTACGGTGATCAAACAAATCATTTCAGCCGAACTACAGCCCTTGTATCGGCATATACTGACTTGGATTTGTAGCCGAGAAAATGATCTCATTTCTTATAATTATTCCAGCGTAACAAGACTCCTCACAGTAGCTGCAACAGAATTAATACGTATCAACCTAAGCTGTGTCAGAAAATCAAGACTTCATGGGGGGAGCCTCTCATTTGGATTTATAGGGATATGTTATTCTATTCAAAGAAGCACTATAAGATATGGTAAATCTCTTAGGGATATCATCATAAGACTTCTCCGAGCAAGTCTTGAACATACATTTTTCATTTCATATATACATCTTTTTTCATTTCATAAACACCAATATACTTTATAAATAATATTAAAAATAAATAATTATGTATTCTAAAATTATAATTCCATTTGCGCTGGTCGCTTTAACGCTCTCTACTCACGCTAAACCAATCGCTGTGCGCCGTTCAGATCTGAGGGCCACTTCAACTATATTAGAGAAAAGGGCGGAATCTGGAGATACTACTCCAGCAGCAGCAGCAGCAGATGCAGCACCGGCAAATCCCATAGGCTCGATGTTAGGTAAGTCTTGCTTCCGCGTTAGGTTTATAAATTTCAGATCTAATTAATAGTAGATGTCGCCCTAGGTATGGTTAAGATTAATCCTAAACATGTGGTTTACCGTTAAGAATTTTAGATCCTATATCTGCAGCATCTGAAATGATAAGTATTAAATGCAGTATCAGATGCCAATATTCATGGAGCTAATGATAAATAGGTGAGGGAGGAAGTGCTCTCGAAGCTGGCGCTTCTAGCATGGCTAGCTTATTAGGTGTTGCACCTACATCAAATAATACCAGTACTGCAAGTGCTAGTAGTGGCGACTTACTTGACGTCCTGCCACTCAAGAGAGACAACCTTAAGCGTGAGCCACTTAGTCTCGAGGATCTAACCGGAGGATTAGGTATGGTGATAGTCGTGATTTCTTAGTTGACATAGAAGCTAATAGCACGCAGGCGGTATTGCTGGTAACGGAAAAGCTGATGCAGCAGGAGATGATGCCGCTGCAGGTGCAGGTGCAAACGCTGGTAGGAGGATCCCTGAACTTTAACTATCTCATCGCTAAGAACAGAAATAGACCCGCTCTCTGCCGTAACTGGTCTCCTTGGAGGTAGGTTTCTCTGAAAATACGGGTATGTAGGCATATCAACTGATAGTAAACAGGTGCTGGAGGTGGTGCAGCTGGTGACTTGCTCGCAAATCTGCCTATTAAGAGAGAAAATTTGAGACGTGGGCCATCAAGAAGATTGCAAGGTATGACTGGAGAATAGATTAAAATAATTAGATATAATCTGATTTAAAATAGGCGGTGTATTCATGAGAGGCGTGGAAAGTACAGACGCCAATCAAGGTGTAGCAAAAGCTGGAGGCGCATCTAGTTCATTAGGCGCATCCGGATCTATAGGCGCATCCGGATCTATAGGCGCATCTGGGTCTATAGGTGCATCCGGATCTATAGGCGCATCCGGATCTATAGGCGCATCTGGGTCTATAGGCGCGTCTGGATCTATAGGTGCATCCGGATCTATAGGTGCATCTGGGTCTATAGGCGCATCTGGATCTATAGGTGGATCAGGCTCATTAGGCACAGAAGGCTTAACAGGCAAAGAAGGCTCACAGAGTGCATCTAGCTCAGTATGTGCATCTAGCTCAGTAGGTACAGAAGCCTCAGCGATTGCAGAAGCCTCAGCGAGTACATCTAACTCATTAGGCAAAGAAGGCTCATTGGGTTCATCTAGCTCGGCATGTGCTTCTAGCTCAGTAGGCACATCTGTTTCAGTAGGAACATCAGGCACAGTAGGTACAGAAGCCTCAGCGATTGCAGAAGCCTCAGCGAGTACATCTAACTCATTAGGCAAAGAAGGCTCATTGGGTTCATCTAGCTCGGCATGTGCTTCTAGCTCAGTAGGCACATCTGTTTCAGTAGGAACATCAGGCACAGTAGGTACAGAAGCCTCAGCGGGTGCAGAAGCCTCAACAGGTGCAGAAGCCTCAGCGAGTGCCTTTAGCTCATTGGGTAGAGAAGGCTCTTCAGGCTCACTAGCCACACAAGGTTCAGTAAGTTCAAATGGCGTATCAGGTTCTGTGAGTGCGGGAGGTTCTATTAGTACTTAAATTAAGTTAGTAATTCATAGTCATGTCATAAAAAAAATTATTTTCACATTCTATCGTGAAATTGATTCTCACTGAAAATATTCTATCTCTCTTCTGTTTTTGGGCACATCGTAAGAGTTTGAAGTCGTCATCTCTACAAGCTTTATAAGTTGAATCTAAGTCCAAGTAGGCACTATCAGTCCTACCCTATGTCGGCCAACCTGCATTAGTTTTTGTCGCTAGCCTAATACGAGCTAAGCTCTCAACATTTAATTAATATTTTAGAATCTGAAGGGTGTGGATGGTTATATAAACGCAGCTACTCAACTTCCCTGGGAAGTAATTTGTATACTCTCAATCGGGTAAAGCGTTAATAAATTAGATATTTTTAATAAAATTACTCACTGAAATTTATATAGCCTGCTTATGAGGATTTCTATTGGCTGGATAATTTTGTATAAACTAACCAAAATATCGGAACTAATGCACGTTAGCTGACATAGGGTAGGACGGATAGAAGGTACTTGGACTTAATCGATATAAAATCTTATCTTACCTGGAAACGCCATTTTTAAGCTCCTACATTCATTCGATTAAGTTGCTGATAGTTGTTAAGATTTCTTTGTCAGCAATCCATGTAAATAGTNGATTTCGCCAGTTGCCCCCAGTTTTCACATTATGTAATAATTTCTTGATGATGTAATAGTTGCAAGATCCGCTTTTCGCCTTATTGTCATAGCAACTGAAAATAGGCATGCTACAAGAGTAAACAAACAGCTCTTGCGCATTTACTATGAATCAAATAACAAGTTAGCATCTTCCTCCACATATACCACTGTGACCTCTTCCTCCACATATACCTTTCTTTATTATAACGGTCATTCTGATTAGAAACCCACTAATTACTGATAACTCTATCTCTTCGTCTACCACATGTACGAAAAGTATGTCCGGGTTGACCGCATCCGCTACATAAAAGCTGCCTTCTAGTGGAAATTAGACTTTCTGAAGGTGAATTTCTAATTGCAGCTGACTGTACTAAATCTTCATCTTCAATATTAATTGTGAT
>QVIK01001097.1:0-11971 GCA_003957845.1 Oidium heveae | reverse complement strand
CTAAAATATTGAATAGGAATCAATTTCGGATTATGACCAATTATTTAGAGTCACATTTTTAACAGTCCCACGCTTTCTTCACAACCAGTCGAAATGTATCTCGAGATCGTTTTTTCCGCTACCCAGACTTGGATGGATGAACTAAATGTATTCTTTCATTCTGTCTCAAATAGCCTCTATCAGATTCAGCTCTGGAAATTTAGGAGGCCAAGGAATTGGAGTGTTGACTCTCTCTCCCATCTCTTCCATCGTCCTAGCACCTGCATGAGAAGGAGCAATGTCCTGAATCACGGAGAGTCTGGGCAGCATAGAGACCATCTCGTCAATTAGAGGTACTATTCTCTGACAGTATTTATCAGAATCAATAGAGCCCCATTCTTTCTCCCAAGATAGGCGGGGACCTTTTTCCAAACCCGCAAAAGAACCCCTTAGCATCTAACTGATACTACTCCTTATCTTTTCACCTACACAATTGATATCGTATTCTTCACTAGTCCAAGGTGAAATTTAAATCCAAAGATAAAATACATGTCATAGAGCAAAATATTCGCCCCTCTAGAGATCTATTCTCTTGAATGCTGTCGCGATTGATCAAGATTCGCAAGGGTTCTCAAGGGTTAAAGATCAACGGGTTCCAAAACACAAGACAATATTAGGTCAAAATCAGATAAGACAAGATTACTCTTTCAGAAATATAATATTTCAGACAAGATATAACAAGGAGAATTTATATACATGACTCCAATCTGAAGAGAGCAGAATTNGTCAAAATCAGATAAGACAAGATTACTCTTTCAGAAATATAATATTTCAGACAAGATATAACAAGGAGAATTTATATACATGACTCCAATCTGAAGAGAGCAGAATTAGAGAAGAGATGACCCTTTATATACATGAGTTCTATGGAGATACCTGATGAAGCCATACTATTTCAGGAAACTCGATAGAACGATAGAGAATAAGACAGAAATACGATATCTGTAAACAAGAACCAATAGCGTACGATATGACAATAAAGTCCACTAGAACCTAATGGAATCAAACGGAACACCATCTACAATACTACACCAGATCTGATTGGTCAATATATTAACCAATAAGAATATGACTTAGTACAATCCCTGACAAATGCCCACGACTGTTCATCCAAGTTTTGTCGGTCCGAAGTATGGATATCTAGTCCTCCACAGTCCAGTGAGCGTGGGCTTCAGCCCATTTTTGGCGAACCCTCTTGGTCAGTTCAGAAACCGGAGGTCTCCTGTGTGCAGGGTAGCGCTGATATCCTCTTTTCCGAAGCTCACTCTGACTAACTCTTTTACTGACACTTAAATATCTAAAGAAACCAGCGGCGAGGTCGAGATGTGTTATTCTTCGATTTATTGAAGATGACTTCACAAAATTGTCTATCTCGTCGACATCTTTGGAAAATAAAATCGGCGAACGACCTTTTCTTTTCTTTGGTATAACGTTGCCGCGGCGCAATGCGTAGCCAACTTGACACAAAGACTATATTAACTGATGAGAAATTTCCTAGTTATTACCAAGTAAATGTGCGATGATGAGGTTAAATCTACCAAAGATAAGAAACTGTATGGAAAATTAAATGTGTATATTTTCGCCTAATGATCCAGGCTTAGAATATTATTAGAGTTTACTAGCGCTGCACTAGCAGGCTATGGTCCCTGAAGCGAGAAATGCCCCCACTGAGACCCACGTACAATTTCTAACGTGACCATAGATCACTATCATCCACAAAAAATTAGATAACCTACTTTCCACATTATATTAGTATCTTCCCTTGATTTTCTTGTTGAGTCAATTTTCAACAATAATAATGTCTAACGTTCAACCTCTATCATTACCCGCCAAAGCTCAATACAAGTAGTCTGAAGCCCTGTTTTCATCTTGCCAACAGCATGCCAAACAGGCTGGTTACGTATTCATAAAGCAAAAATTGGAAAGACGCAATAGCCATCAAATACATTTATTGTGAATCTCCGAGAGGGTCTTAATCAAAATATATAGACAATGATACTCCCTCGACAACGCACACGAAATACCCATCAAAATGGTATACATACTTCCAATTTTCTTATATAAACTAACATTATGGTCCGGATCTATCATCTCGCTGGAAGCAAGAGAGATTTTTGACAGTCAGTGGACTCTTTGTCCTAGATATTCTGAACTTTCCGTGCATAATTACGAAACATGTAATAGATCCTCTTATATAGAGTATTGTCGCCTAGATTCAGAAAGAAAAAGTCATGTTCGAGTATTACTTTCAACTGGAGTTCTGCCTAAATAGGAAGGTTTAATCCTCATAAAAGAGGACCGAACTATATCCATTTCTCATAGGAAAATATGTAACACCAACATGAGGGCTGAGGCTGTGAGGGAAGAAATACGGGGCCAATCAAGTTCTCAAGCCTTAATTTCTAATATGCAGCGATTATAGATAAATGGTGAATTATTTATCCAGTATCAATTAGATATCTCGCGACGAATACCAATGATAATTTCTGCAGTTCTTAGGGCCGTCCAATATGCTAGACATCACTTTGAAATACTGCTGGTGGATTGTACTTATAAGACCAACAAATTTGGCATGCCGCTTCTCCATTTTATAGGAGCGGATCATCATAGCAATTCCTTTACAATAGGTCTTCGCTATTTGGATCCTAATGGCCGTAATAAGCAGTCATGCACAGGATATACATCGATAAGTCTCAACAGAAGCAAATTTCCATCGAGGTTTTGATCAATAAATTTTTGTAATAGATTAGAATACAATATATTTTGTTAACTTAGCTAGGTTGTTTCAATTATTGCAATAAATTTCTACCATTAATCGGATTCAAAGTCCAATATAATAAGGGTTTTTTAATTTGAAAAATAAATAAACGTGTTCCCTGTAAAACCATCGAAATAGAATTATATTAGATTACTTGATTGTTTTAGTTTCGTCGAGTGCTGTAAATCCTGTACAATAACTCCTCTCAAATGTGCACATTATTCTGTGGAGGGTGACCGTAATAAAACTTTACCAGTGGCCAGCTAGGTCTTAAAATATCTCGTGGATATATTATTATAAAAATTATAATCTAAGATGATTGGCCAATTATTTAAAATAGCACTGAAAATAATTTCTTCGGTAGAATCTATAATTACGTGAGCAGGTGGCTACATTAATCACTTCTGGGGCCAATCGGTATCACCCATCCATTTCGTACCAAGACGCTTTGTAAGTATTTCTGGAACGAATTTAAAGTTGCACCCGAAAATCGCTTGATTTCGCCTTTAATTGGCATATACACTATGCCCACGGTATTCGAAGCTCCGCATGAATTAAGACAGGGATTTAAGGTGTGTAAAATTTCCAGTCTAGCCTAATTCATACACGATCTCCTCGTAAAACTTTAAAATTTATATAGTAAAAATAGGCCAGAAAATTCGAAGCTCGGGTATGGGAAATTATTATAGGCCTTTGTATATAGCAGCAGTATATGCGAGCTGGGCTTGGCAAATTCATAAGTGAACATATGAATAAGTATTTGCACTGGTGCGCACAAATAGATATTATTACTAGATTTCATAATATTTTATATAGAAAAAAATATATAACTGCTCAGAGCTATCCCTGTAGATTAAATTCTCTGCCTGAAGTTTTTGATACACCGTGAATCCGAAGTGAGCCATGACCCCTGAAAAGCCCTAAGCACAATAAATGCGGACCCATATCGACTATACCTAAACGAGATAGACTACATGGATATTTATCCGAGTAAAAGTCCAAGTAGTAAAATCCAAGTGATTCTATACTCCACTTTCTATCCCTGTTCCTTAGCGCCAAATCGCCTACTTTTGTGACCGTAGTGCTAGCTGACAAAGCAGGGGGTTTCACTCCTACCTAAGTAAATCTTTCAGTTGATGACTCAGCGCCGAAGTTGCCATGGAAACTAAAATTATTTTTCACAAAACTTCCTCTCTGTCCCTTAAGATTAAAGACATTAAAGATTACACTGTATTTCATAAGTAAATAATTCGGCACGCGTACCTCGTACTTTATAATTCGCGTCTTAGCCACAGGTTTGTGACTGAGGAGCAGGGGTATCCTCTCGTTTAAGTTTATATGGCTGTCACCCCGAGCAATTTTCTCATAAAAAACCTCTTGATTTCCATGAGAACAGTGGGTGTTTTTACTCAGCTGCTTGAACCATATATTCCTTTTTATTGTGTAAACAGAAAATAATGTAGCAGTTGCAGCAGTAAAGGACCAACGCAACCTGCTCTTGCTCGTATTGGCCAACAAGTTAAGAAAAATGGTAATGACTAAAAATCAAAGTACGCAACAAAATATGAAGGTGTTACCCCCGCTTATTCTTTATCTTCCTAGCCAATTAAACACGTTCTATTATCAAGCCAGCTAATGTATGACGCCTTCGAGTGAAGTATGAAATGTAGATTTACCAAGTTTATCACGGCATCTACCTGCCTTTGGTCAATTCTTAATGAGACACCTAGTGCTGCTCTCAAGAACTTCGTATGTGCTATGTAATAAAATTCGACCGTCGTTCTTAAATCAATTACTGCCTTGCCCTTTTACTGCAGCAAGAAACATGTCTCAAGAATATAAGCTCAAGGACCTTTGTAAACTAGATTTGGATCTCGGAGAAAAAAGGGAGGTCGAAGTTGAAGGTATTGAGGGTGGTAAGGTACTACTTTGCAATGTAAATGGATCCATTTCAGCTATAGGCTCCAAATGTACTCACTATGGAGCTCCAATGATAAAAGGCATTCTAACGCCAGATGGGAGGGTTACCTGTCCATGGCATGGAGGTAATTGTCCCTAATGTACAAAAAACTTCGATGGCTTATCAACGTTTGTGCAGCTTGCTTCAAAGCCTCGACAGGCGACATTGAAAATGCCCCAGCTCTTGATGCACTCCCAACTTTTAAATTGTCCGAGAAAAATGGATCGGTTTTTATTACGGGCGATAAAGAAACAATCATCAGTAGTCGAAGGAAGCCTAATATAAAGGTATCATCTCTAACCCAGAATGTAAAAGTTGTAGTTATTGGCGGAGGGAGTGCGGCACTCGCTACAATCGAGGCTCTTCGGGAAAATAAGTTCAATGGTCTGATCACGATGATTACTGATGAAGGTTACCTCCCTATTGATCGAACAAAACTATCAAAAGCATTAATTGATGATCCTTCAAAGATTTTTTTGAGGAACGAGGAGTGGTTTAAGTATGGGTCCATAGAAGTTATTAAAGACCAAGTTACTGCAATCGATACTTTCTCTAAGAAAGTTATCACACGAGGAGGAGGTTCTCATACATTTACAAAGCTGGTCTTGGCAACAGGTGGTACACCAAGAAGCCTTCCTCTTCCTGGGTTCAAAGACTTGAGCGGAATATTTCCTCTAAGAACAGTTCATCATACAAAAGCCATTAATCAGGCTATTGGATCGAAAGGCAAAAAAATTGTCATCATCGGTAGCTCTTTTATTGGCTTGGAAGTTGCTAATTCTGTTGCTAAGGACAACGATACCACTGTCGTAGGTAGAGATGAAGCACCTCTTGCACGAATTATGGGGAAAGAAGTTGGGAAGCTGATTCAAAAAGCTTTTGAGAAGAATGGCGTCAAATTCCACTCATCTGCCGACGTGATAGGGGCATTTCCCTCTCAGTCTGATCCTTCAAAGGTTGGCAGCGTTCAACTGAAGGATGGTACGAAACTTGAAGCCGATGTAGTTATTCTCGGGGCAGGAGTTACCCCAGCAACAACCTTTTTGAAAGATAATAGCACTATAAAACTGCTTAACGACGGGTCTATTGAGACAAATGAATATTTCGTTGTTAATGGTCAGCAGGATATCTATGCTATTGGGGATATAGCAACATTCCCTTATCATGGACCTGCTGGTAATGGTATACCTATCCGAATCGAGCATTGGAACGTAGCTCAAAATGCAGGCCGTATAGCTGCAGCGCATATTGTTTCGTTAAACGCCATACCTACTACATTTATACCCATTTTTTGGTCTGCATTAGGCTCCCAGCTTCGCTATTGTGGTAATTCATGTAATGGATGGGATGACATCATTATAAAAGGGCAACCTGAGGAACTCAAATTTGTGGTGTATTACACAAAAGGAGAAACTGTTGCAGCAGTCGGCTCAATAGGATTTGATCCTATTGTCGCCCAGGCTAGTGAATTAATGAGACGAGGAGTCATGCCTAGCAAAAGTGAAATATTGAAAAACGTAGATATTCTTCAAATAGGAGCACCAATATCTGTAAAAATTTAAGAAGCTTGAGCATTTGAGTTTTAGAGATTCATGACTTTATTTATCATGTAATTCGTGCATATTAATTTACTCTCCTTTCATGGACCAGAGTTACTGCTACTCTCTCGCATTATCTTCAAGTTTTTTATAGCAAATATTCTGCATCAAAAAAAAAGAGCCCCTAAAGTATAAAAATGGATATTTATTAATTGGGATGCATATATATCAATTTAATCCATCTAAAATTTGAAAAATTGTTCAAGTTTTGGACTCAAACCTTGATAAGTTGAATGAGGAATCAAATACTTTTTGTCAAATATTGCTGTTCGGTCTAGATGAAACAACACACGCAACTGCTACTCAGGTATATTCTTTACTTCTAAACAATGAATAGCTCATATTTCCCTTGTAAACCAATACATGTATATCCCTGTATTATGCTAGGAACACAACACCTCCTCACGGTAAAGCAACATTAGTAAAAGTACTAGATAAAATTTCATGTCAGTTAGATACAGTAGACCATCAAGTATCTGATAACGAAAGCGAACTCACCTGCTATAAAAGGGTAATATTTGACTTAAATATTGAGTAATTCTACACTGAGCTCAAAAAGATAATACAAAGCTAACGCATGAACGGATATAAGGACGATTCCCATACGTTGGAATATTACACGGAGTTCAAAACACCATTTCTCTTCAAAAGTCTAAACATCCACAGATTCGGCTGTCCTCCTTTTTATGCGTCAAGTAAATTGAGTCCCCATTAACTGTAAAGAGAGTTTATTGATGAGGAGAATTTTAGCAATATTAGTAAGAATGTAAATTTTCTGATATACCAGTCCCGAATATCACCTAGCACTTCCTAACCATCATTGATGAAAATGTTTCGTGGAAATATGCATGGCCCATTTACTATTTTAAAGATAATCCCACCAGAATTGGATAATCACGGTTGAGGTTGGGGTGCAAGTCCCCGCTTACCTAGGTAGTGGTATCAGCTAATGCTATCCATTGTATGATTGTTCTACTTAAAACATCAATATCTTCAAACTCTGTGGTTGTCTCATGCTCTATGAGCGCTAGGCTTGTGCCCGAGACGTTAAAAATAAAAATAAATAAATAAAATGGATACATTTGAAACATTTCCACATTAAAAGCTCAATAACGGCCACATATAGGTTGCGGTACCGAATTCTCAAACTCGGAACTTATGAAGATTACTTCTGTAATACTTATAGGCTCAAGTGCATGGAATACATTATAAGGATTGTAGTACATTGTATATTGAATAAAGAAAAGATAATTCTCTCTTCTTGTCTGACTAATACTACTTGTAACTGTAGTACATCCGTCCTGGCTAAGAGTCTACAACGTAATTGATCTCATTACTTAGATGAGTCGGTACTTACCAGCATAACTCTACTCGTGCAAAATTCGTAACTCCTGAGTTATCAATGGCTTCGGAGTTGCCGTTGTTTCTTCTCTACCTCTGAACCTATTTACTCACATGTCTGATCTTGCTCCACATTGTACCCTGTCCTATGTATAAGACGGTATCGAAACACAACAGAACCTCAGAAGGAATTCTAATCTGTGGCATCGAAGAGCATGAGCTTTCCTCCTCTACAAATGAGTAACATGGTATTGCTAAGAAAAACGAGTCTGAACGCCCACAGAGAAAAATAGGAGCACTTCATTTTTTTATAATCTCGACGTTCATGTGAGCAAGGTAACTAACTAACGGTACAAGAAGCTATCCAGAAAATAATTTCACTAAACTAAAATATGCATCTACCACCAGCTACTGCAAATCTGGTGGACTATCCAAAGCACTTTGGCGAAGAAAATAAATTACTTTTTACTTCACAAATTAGGGTAAATATAGAAAATTGTAAATATAGAGCCGGGTGTTGCTGTAAACTACTCCTGTAAATGTGCCATGGACATATTATAATAGTAATGGAGTGTGCAAATAGTGCAATGATCCTATTCTTGCGAGTTGAAAATAAGTTTATTAATGTTTTAATCATATATTCAAATCAAAGCTAAAAGTTAGTCCACAGTTAAAACCCATTGAGTGAGTATCCAATCTATTCATGTTGTACAAATTCCCTACCGATTTAGTGTGATGCTTCCGCACTTTTATCATGCTTTCGTATGTGCCTTCATAAGAATTGGCTGTTCAGTGCAATTGCGGAGACTTGTCTGTAATATCCCCGTCAATCTTTGATCTTCTCATACACAGCACGAATATGTAGCTGATTAGCATAACCAAATAATGTAACGTTTCTTCTATACCTTAAATCTTCAAGTTTATTTATGCATTAAAATAAACTTTCACGTATAGCTCAACATTTGTTGCCTATTTCTTTGCGAAAATGCTCATCTGGAATTATACCAGCTCTGAATTAGAGCGGTGATGGAGGGAAAGGGAATAATTAATTAGATATTTTAATGATTTGTACTTATCCCAACTTTAAGATTTCTCTTTTCTAATATTTTACTTGCTACATCTCTAACTTCAGGATCCATTCTTAGAGTATTTTGTACCAGCCAATCCTTCATCCTTTCCTGGAGATGGTCTAGATCGCTCTTTTCTTGAAAGAAAGGTGTCAGATTTAGATTTAATAATCTGTTTGATTCCGCATCTATAGATTTTACTTTCGCTTCAAGACTGGCCAAATCTTTCCTTATTTCCAAGTCTGATGGCTTTTTAGCTTCTATAGGCTGAAAGAAGGGACCAAGCTGCGAAAGAGCAATATATAGCGTAACGTAAACCTTATGAGCTAGTTGCATGAATTGGAATGGTAAAAAAGCAGGATGGCGAGTGAAGCTTATCAGAATTGGATTTATGAATTTTGAAAGAATTGGAGGTATGTGTGGGCTGGATACTGTATGGAACTCGAAGACACCGGAACAAACAAAGACTACCCATCGCCAAAATATTCCAATCTTAACATATCCCAAAAATTCAAAGAGGTACATAATAAGTGCCGCACCAATATAAGTAGGTAAAGAAATATATAAGCCATGAATCAAATAGTCACGTTTGGTAGAGCAATGCTCCCATTCTAACATGGCCGGTCCGAAACGCTCATATGCAAAACGTTTTACAGGATTAAGAAGAGTATCTTGTGCCAGTCTTAATTGAACAAAAATTGCCTCAGCGGAAGGTGAATTATTAATAACTTTGTCGGGATGATGGATTGCTGCGAGGCGTCGAAATCGTGCCTTGATTTCTCTATCATTGGCAGTCTCAGGTAGATTTAAAATCTGAAAAAAATTTGGCTTCTTTCGGATTTCTAGATCTGCCTCATAGATTGTAAATAACAAATAAATGGATACAACTCCAATATATATGCGCCGCCGATCTCTGTTGTGCTTTGCTGAGCCTGGTATGGGCTTCGGGCTACCAGCACTTATCGTGAGTGAATAATATATGCTTTGGACCCATCCAGTGACCAACTAGAAATTTTCTTTAGAACTTTTTTGTTATCAATGTAGCCTTTTCGAATACTTACATCAGGGAGGAACCTCCATCCAACAAGTGAGATTATTTGATTGTTCATTGAAAACTGCCCTCGGAGTCTCAATGTACGAAATGAAGCATCAAGTAGCTGAGCATCGATAATAATCTTAGTATAATTGTTTCGTTATGTTGAGATATCAATTGGTATATAGTAGTTGAAATTAGATCGCGTCCTCATGTGCAACGCGTAAGTACATTCTTTCATGACCCTGTTTATTTCAGAATTAGAGTATTCATTTTTTTACTAAAAAAGGTCTTTATTTGTGTTCGTTTACTACAATTATTTATTCTCCAAATGCTACAAAATGGTGTCTAGAATTCCACGTTGGGACAATAATCTCAGATAAACGGTGAATATGGACATATATTTCTAGCAAAATTTCAATTAGTTCCATAACACATTGCCGGCTCTATCTTTAAAATTCGTGATTGTCTGAAATTCCTGATCAGACTTAATGAGTACAGTTTCCGGCTCAAGTGACACGCGTGCCAAGCCCATAAAGCCTAGAAGTTAGGCGTTCAGTGAGCCTTGGACACGAATATATGTAGAAAGTCAGGTGACTCTACTTAACCAGTTTAGCGTATACAGGGCCGTGTTAGCGTGTTGACATATATGTCAATAGAAATCGTAAATAGACTAGATAGAAGATACAACCTACCCTTGATTGAAGAAGTCTTTCTGGTGACTTGCGCAGGGATCTAAAACACGAACTGCACGCTGGTTTAACTTTTGAATAACCTGCATTGGAACGAAAATTGATTTTTGAAGACGACCATTCCGCAATCCAAACGATTTTCCTTTTATACATTTGTCCATACGATTGAATAGCCTCATATTTTTATAAAAACGCGTAATTAGCCGTGCCAAATTTCGAATTCAGAATTTTAGCCTTTCAAGACCCAAAGAATTATCTCATAGAAGCTAAAGTAATAGCACAGCGTAGAACGACCTAACATCGAGAAAACTTACTCCATCAGAACACTCCCTACTAATCCGAGAAATATTACGAAATGAAACTAGAATTGTATATTAAAACTTGATTTTAACATCTAAAGAATTATTATTATATCAGACAACAGAAGAACTAGCATCTTTAAATTTGAGTGCAGCTTTAGGAGCATCTACCTTATTTGAAAATACAATTAGACCATTTCCAAAACCTCAAGCCATGAGTTTAAAACCAAAAGTAAGAGTGCCTAAACTCACACTTCCCTATTTTGATGGTGAGAGCCAAAATGCAAACCGTTGGATGGCTGCATTGAAACAAGACTTTGGGGCCCAGGATATGGACAGCGAGGACTACCCATCCTTTTGGTTAGAGGCAATCTACTCAAGAGTCTCTGGGAAGGCAGAAGTATGGATGGATCAGACTCTACTAGCTCGAAATATCATGCAGAATCGCGAAAAAGCTATAATGATAGAAGTAGAAACATTTGAAACAGAATTTAGATCTCGATTTCCTGGAAGCTTGACAGGTGACCACAGCCCTCAAATTTTCTGTATGCATAAAGTTTCAAGCAAGATTCTAATGAGACACTCACACAGTGCATATCCCGTGCTAGAGAATTATGGAGCTCAGCAGGTGGGAAAAGAACTCAAAAAAATAACCCAATGTTTGACATGGGTTGCCAAGTGATAGTTCAAGGTTTTGTTTGCGGACTATTTGAAGAATCAGTAAAATTAAAAGCAATTGAAAATAGTGCAGTGGGAACTCCATCTCTACAAGATGCTATTAACAAAGTAAACTCTGCTGTACAAACGCTGCAACATTTATACTTATATGGCCCACAAGTTGGAATCGCCTGGAAAGCATTATCTCAAATGAGCCAACGGAATCTTCTTCCAATTAGCCAAGCCTATTTTTCAGCAATTAATTACACCAACTCCATGCCAGTAGCTCAGATTTTTCCGTCATCGCTTGCCAATAGGTATGATTATTCCCCTAACGCCTTTTATCAAAACACTCAGCTTCACCATCAACCCCCTCTTCAGCCGTTTCAGGTTTTCTCCCCACAAACTTCACAACCAGTTGCGAATACCCTGGCTTTACTACCGCCGTCTACAAGTAATACCAACCCATCGAATCCACCTGGATTTATCCAGAGATCACAACAATTTTCAGAATCTCATAAACCTCA
>QVIK01001096.1:0-11982 GCA_003957845.1 Oidium heveae | reverse complement strand
AGGAAAGGGTCATGATATTCGGGTGAAGAAGGGTCATAAAGCATTGCGGAACGGTCTTTTAAGCCTTGAGTGTCTGTAAAGTAATAGGTGTAGTTTTCAGATGAACGGGGTTGTATTACGGTGCGTAAGAGGTACACGCCAAAGTCGGTCAAGCACGGAAGTTTTGTCATAAACAAGTCGTATTTTTTCCCTTTGACCTTAACCCTTTCTTTGCTCATAGCGCAGATTATCTCACATGACAGCTGGGGGTCCAGCTCGTAGTCAATTACAAATCAGGCCAAGCCAGTAACACCATAATGCTGTATTTGATCAGAATTCTGTTCTCTAAAGCTAAAATCTTTAAGAGATCATAATAGCTTTGAGAAATGAAAATATTTCAAACATAAAATATTTAAGCCGAATGGTTGTAACGAGTGTGTGGGTAAAGTGTGAAGGTAATTGTGAAATTTTTAATTAAATCCATGGATCGTATGTATATCTATATTTAAAAGGGTTTTTTCAAACACATAATTAGCTGAATGAGACGCGCTAGTATCTACTTATTATGTTTGGCGTTCTAGAGCAACGTCTGGCGTCAACGCGTCATCTGTTGCAACGCGTCATCTGTTGCAACGCGGTCAGCTATATTAAGGGTGAAGCCCCGTTCATGAACCCGACGCACAGACCAGTGCTGGTCCTGAAAATTACTGCTTAACGCAAGCTAGAACGAGAAGTGGGGCTAAATTGAAAACAGATGATAAGATTATGTCATACGTCAACAAGATAGCATCTTATAGATTGATGCAAGTCGAACGGGCCAACACATGCATTACCGTAGCAAACGGCTGAAGGTTTAGGTCCAGCTAAAGTTTCAATGTTGTTGTCAAGCAGCTAAAGGTCCACGAAGCATGAATATGGCTCGCTTTTGGAGAAGATTATAGAAGTTTCTAGAAGCATCTATAACTACACAAAAATTGAGAATTTACATTCCGAGTATAGGACCTTTTTTCGGCATCGAGCGCTCTCTGGAAGGTGCTAGAAAAGCCTAATTTATGGAGTGCAAGCAGCGCCGAGATTGTTTGAGAAGATGGTCGAAGATGGAAGAAGGATAACTGAGGTGTATAAATTCGCGACTGGACACTTCCCATAGCACAGATAAAATCAAGCAAAACTCAGCACAAAATACAAACTACAAACCACAAAAAACAAGTTCTGAACATCACAATACCTTGCAATCAAACTTACACGAACACATTTGCACGTAAGTACCTTGATAGTAACTGCTCGATATGTATTTGGGCATGGCCTTGAATGGTGACCAGATACTAACGTGTGTCTAGTCTAGCTATTAAACCCAAGTTTAATTCTCGCAATGGCTCTCTTCCCACGATCATTCATTACCAACGATCAATCGGCCTTTCCACCGATCTTTCGTCTTCTGGACGAATTTGACCAGTATTCTCGCAGCGTAGATCGGCGCAATCAGTATTCAAGCCTAAAGACTTTCACGCCGAAGTTTGACATCAAAGAGCTCCGGGACTCGTACCAACTACATGGGGAGCTGCCGGGCATTGAGCAAAAAGATGTGGAGATCGAATTCACGGATGCATCAACGCTCACCATCAAGGGGCGGAGCGAGCGAAGCTACACAAACGAGGGTGGAAAAGATAAAAGCGAGCCATCAAAAGAAGCAGCCGNCTTTCACGCCGAAGTTTGACATCAAAGAGCTCCGGGACTCGTACCAACTACATGGGGAGCTGCCGGGCATTGAGCAAAAAGATGTGGAGATCGAATTCACGGATGCATCAACGCTCACCATCAAGGGGCGGAGCGAGCGAAGCTACACAAACGAGGGTGGAAAAGATAAAAGCGAGCCATCAAAAGAAGCAGCCAAGGACAGCCAGGAGAAGAAGGAGGCGGAAAACACGTTCTGGGTGATGGAACGCAGTGTAGGAGAGTTCTCGCGGTCGTTTGGGTTTCCGGTGCCGGTTGACCAAGACGCGGTCAAAGCATCGATGAAGAACGGAATACTGAGCGTGGTGGTACCGAAGGCCAAGAAACAAGAAAACAAAAAAATCACGATACAGTGAATAGAGGAAAGCGATAAGAGAGAGAGGAAACTCCGATGAAAATAAACATCGTCTAGTAGTCGATTTGAAAATTTATGAATACGAGTCTATGCGTATGGACGATATTATGGTTTTATATAAAATTAAAAAGGGAAAGCACCGGATTAAACGGGACAGTATGCAGCTGGATAAAAATTAAAGGGATTTTATGTTAGTATTTTCGTTATTTAATTAACAAGAATAAAGTCTGTAAATAAATCTGAAAATCTATAAGAGATATACATTATTTGGCCTAATTAATGATTGTAATAAGAATTGAATTTTTCACAGTAGGTTCTGATACTGATTTATAAATCATCTTGTGATAAATCATCTTCAGAAATTTGGACTTCGTATTTTGCTACGGATGATCTCTTCGAGGAGATGATACACAAGTATTATCTGCTGGTTCTCAAAGTAAAATCTAAGTTTCAGAGCAAACGATGAACAGTTAGTACAGATGGTCTTTTAACCTTCTGACTATACCACAAAAGCCTGAATCTACCTTCGTCTTGTAACCAGACGAATTTTATGTTCATTAGGAAAGAAATTCGACATGGAATGTAGATGCAGATAAAAAGGTATGTTTATTTTTAATTTACCAGCTTAGTAACGTGTGGAATTCGCATTTATGAGAATATTCTCTACATATGGTCAGGATTTGATCACTGAGAAAGCTGACTAGTGCTCTGGTTTAGGAAAATTGTATGTTATTTGATGACTGCATGAACACATTGAACTCTTCTCTGTCCCAGGCCACACGTTTGATATTGGGTCATAATATACGGCTTTCCACTCCTGGAATTAACGCTTCACGGTCTTTGACCACTGAGTTCGTATGGCGACGAGTATTAGTTATAGAATAGAAAATAAAATAATCTTTTAGATATGAAGTTTTTTGTTAAGCCGACAGAGATATATTCTCTTACCTTCGAAATTGCTAAAAAAAGGACAGGCAATAATCACATACTATTCCCAATACCTTTATATGTTACCATTTAAATATCATTATAAACCCACTTGTTGATTTAACATCACTTTTGATTGGTGTGTAATCTAGATTATGCTCTTAATGTGTGTGTATTAGTTAACTCATACTTTTACAGATCTAAATAATATTGAAGCTTACTATTGTGACACCTCTTTCACCCCCTTCAGAAGGATCATATTCTTCATTTCAAGAATTGTTCGAAGCTATCTAAAGCCATGCAAGGGCTGCAAGATACAACTTTACTACTAGTAATTCAGAGAAAATAAAATTACGCATCGTAAAGATTTTTTGTTTTTTTGAATTTGAAAAAGGGTGGTAAATATCGAAGCGAAAACAATGAGTTGTCAAAAAAAGACAGAGACTATGTAAAAAGACTTGCTGCCCTTTTAGATTAAAGGCAAGAAAGAGGACTGATAGACAATGGAAGATTTGTTTCCTTCAAGGACGAGAACGGGAATATTAACTTTGATATTCTCGTTCACAACCATGAGCCTGATGATCTATCAGTATTGTAAGAGCATTGTCATCTAAATGACAAAGAAAGAGCTATTGCCAGTAGACATTATAACATGAGCATTCCTATATCTAGGATGGTTGCTTATTGAAATAGCACCATCTCGCCCCAGAAATAAGTCATCGGGATGTTTATAATATATGTGCCAAGATCTCGCTCTCTAGTCGCGGCGGTAGATCACCTCCTGATGCATTGATCAATTGCTTAATTTTAAGATAATCTGGAGGCAAGGTATTCTTTGAATACCAAAAAGACGCTCTAGGCCACATAGAGTATCTATTGATTGCAGGTACACGATCTATCGAGCTCCTTAATTAATGCCCGGACATATAGTTATTAGGATGTGCCTATAAAACAAATAATTTTGATACGCCGCTGCTTCATATGCTAGGAGTTGATAAAATGAATCATTCTTTCACCATTCGCTACTGCTTCTTGGATAGTGGTAGTGAGCAGAATTATGACACTTCTATCTCCAATCTTCGCTCTCCCTATCAGTCTGATCGATGTCTCGCTTCAAAACTTCTGAGGAGTACTTGGACCGACTTAGTGAACTCAAGATCGAGTTCAATTATAACGGCGGGGTGTTAAACAATCCCTCACTAATATCATCTCCGGAACGCATAAAAAGGCATAGTAAAAAAGTCTCGAACAAGTAGATGTTGAGTACGCACTTGGCCAATGGCTAACCTCCAAATATGAAACATTGTGCATGCCAGGACCATTCAATAGTTTAATAGAAACATTGCAGCGACCTATAGGCTCGAAGGGGCATATGCTGTGTTCAAGAGATGGATTAGACCGCCCTCCAAAAACTTGAAATCTGTTTGGGCCTCCATCAAGCTAGCAATAATGGATCAGATTAATGTGATCAAAATTAAACGTGCAATTGCCTTATTAAGCACACCAGCTGGTCTCTCCGGGCACCTTTTTTATGAAGTCTTAGTGTAAATGAAGATGATGCACAAAGTAGAGTATATTTTCAACGAGAGAATGTAATTATAGCTGACTTTGGCGATACTGTAAATCTATTAGGACTACAACGTTAAGTTAAGAAAAGTAAATAGGAAGTAGAGCAGAGTGTGTAGAGCAACTTAAGTTTTTGTACTATTTGAACTTGGTTTTGAAAATAAGAAATAAGATTAGGAAAGAAGAGGGCATTTGTAGTAGGTGTCGAGAAGCCTTTTACATATGTGGAAATAGAGAACTGGGTAAAGTTGTGCTAGTCGAAAGAAAAGAAAAATTAAAATCGGAAGATAGTACAATAGAAAACTAAGTTATATGAGAAAGAATAAGTATATACTGTCAATATTAGATCCCTCTGTTTGAATAATAGTTGTAATAACATATTCTTATAAGATTAAAAATGTAAAGGGTGAAACGAATCGTCATGACCATTGTATATTAAAAAAAGTGACTTGTTTCTCTTTTTTTAACTTTTGATCGAGACGTCAGAGAGCCCTTTGAAATTAATTTTGGAACGCAAAGACGGATGGCAAGAACAATAAATTTGTAACTTTCCATCGTTGTGTAGAGTCTAGCATTCCGCTTTTTTAGAGATACAATATTGAAATTTCAAATATTTAAAATGCAGATGATATCTGTAACATGATTTAATCGTGCTAAGTTTGAGGCTCCCTTCATAGGGATGAAGGTAATCGAAACAGCCGTAAATTTATTGCAAAATGGGCTTAGAATCGATTTGAAAATAATGCATAAAAAGCGTTTTTCAAAAAAATTGTAAAATCGTGCTTGAAGTAATGAATAATCAAAATCGTGTCGGTTAAATTTCGATTCTTCATTATAATTAAAACTCCGATTAGGGTGATTTTAATCCTGACAGATGAAAAGAATCATAAAGAAAAGAGCACACAACTTACATTTCTTAAAGAGCGATAAAAAACCTTATCTTATCGCTGACGTCTGTTATATTTGATTATGATAGTGCAACTCTTGCAGCCTTGAACCTACTAATCTTCTTGGGTCCGCCCTCTTCTTCAGTAAACTCGACTCTCTCGCTTTCATTTTCCTTCATGAACCCACCTTGTCGTTGAATCATCATATTACGCATCTTGTAATATTCTGTCGCAACTTCTTGATGTAGTAAATCTGGGTCCATCTCATCTGGCTCATTAACTAAATTTCTCAAAGGGGTTTGGCGTTCAATTATAGTAGGAGCAAGTAGTGGTCCTTTTGAAATTTCGGTTTTGGTGCTGTCAACTCTCTCAGGTTCGGTAAAATTTGATCTAAATTCAGACTTGTTAAGCAGCGAATTCACTTTATGATTGGAAGGACTAGTAACTTTAAGAGTTGGAGTTCTCTCGACAACATCACTTATTGGAGCAAGCTTGGGTCCTTCGGTTTTTTCTCTTACTGGTTCTATCACGGGCAGTTTATTGGAATATGAAGTCTCGATATCTTCTGAAAATCTAACCGTTTTCTTTGGTGTCACCGTCTCACTCTTCTCGTCTTTAATAGAAATACATCCAATACCTTCTTCGACAATTTCATGGTCGCTTGGCTTGTTATAAAGATTCTTCATCACCTCTTTACCTAACCGCTCTTCAAGTTCGATCATACGTCGTCGCAACTCGTCGCTAACTGCACGGCCGGTGTATCTTCCGTATTGATCTTCCTGATCTGAACTTGATACATCTTCACTATCCGAAAGATTCTCTGACCAGTTACTTGACCGGTCACTTTCGTCCTCAATTTGTAGCTCGGCTACAACAGTTCCTACTTCTAAAATTCCATACTGTAACATCTGCTGTCGTAAGGCCGCATCTTCTGCTGATTCCCCACTTGGTATCACTAACGATTGGATCAGTAGAATTTCTTCTTTTGATAAAATCATGAATCTTACTTCTCTGATTTTCAGATGCTAAATCACCCTGCTTCTGATTAGACTTTATGTCTTCCGCAAATGAAACGGACTTCTTTTCGGTTTTTATTTTATCACTTTCAAAGGTATCTGTGCGATTTATTATTTTCAACGATTTTTCAGACTCTGAGAAATTCCTGCCTTCGGCATTTCTCAAAGCCTCTAGTACCTGTAACTTAGCATTTCCAGATTCGTACACTTGACTAGAAATGACATTTCCCATGTCATCTAACATCTCCACAATCTCTGCCATTGGCAAATCTTCTTCTTTCATGATTCCGGTTGTATAATTAATGCCTTTAATTGCAACGTAAGATCTTTTAAAAAACAGATCAATTGAGAGTTATCAAATAGGTTGGTTATCTGAATATCTTGACGGTCTCTATGTTGCCAATTATGGAGGCATTCATATTCTCGCTTAGGATCATGGTCACATGGCTAATTTGAAAAAAAAGGTTTTATTATGGGAATTTCTAATTCAATCACACATTTTACTATTCTGATCACAAAATCGGGAGATACCAGGGTACCCCCAGTAATTACTTATTGATTATGTTTTTATTGCCCTGGCAACGTCACGAAGTATGAATCATTTACAGGCTTAAGACATGGATTAAATCGGGCTCAAGTGGGGCAAAAAGGCCTTCGAAGTTCATTTTGCGTGTAATATTTAGCTGAATTATGATATTCACCAATCAATGGCCACGCGAATGTGTAGAGATGTCAGATGAAAATTCCGAATTAACAACGTCAATTTATTGTTTAGTCCCTCAAGATTAGCCCATTCTTCTTTATCCTTGAAAAACTGATTCATTTTTACAACTATGTTCTTTTTATTGTGCCATCGGCAGAGTAGATGGTCCGATTAAAGGAATAGGGCGTCAAGAGAGTTCATTAATGCCAGCAGATACCAGTCTGTTACAAAACTTCTCGGCGTGGCTATCCTGTGAACTTCAAGGAGTCTTCTTACGGAATTTAACGCCCAGGCGTAGTCAGATTCTTTTTCTGCGCTTAAAAACGCCAAGGCAGTCTATAAAGTCATACCGTTATCAAGTGAAGCGTAGATATTCAAGACAAGCATGTTGAAGCTGTTTGTCTTGTCGGTGCAATCGAGTAGTAGTGCTTCTGGATCTTTTTTCAAGAAGTTGATAGACTCGGAATGTGCGAAAAATACACGTAGAACGCAAGTATTGTCTTCATGCGTTACAGTATCGAATTCGTGAAGCCATTCACCTCATTCGAGCTCATCCTTGGGCCACTGTATAGCTATCAAGCCTCCAAATCGGACATTCCTACATGCTTGGTTGAGATTTTATAGATCTTTCTTGACAACCACAATTCTTTTATTTTGAAGTTGCGCTTGTAACGCAGATATAGGTACTCTTTGCGTTGCCATATGTTGCATTCACTCTTTTAGAGGGCTTGCCATGGTTTTTAGGGCTGTATGCCGGTGAACCGAGTGGCTTGTAACTTCAGAGGAGAGTGGGTGATGATGATACTGATGGTATATATTTCCATACCTGTAAGATGTGAGCAAAGCCGCTCGGCACTCATAGTCAAGATCACATACCATTTTTGTGTAGTAAGATTTTCTATTTCTTCAATACGAAATGGACATCTACATTTCAAGAGCTTTTTGATTTTCGATGCTTTGATATGTGAATATCCTCATGGATTCTCTTATCATAAGTTCCATGTCGATCACAGGCAAATCTAACACGTCTACCTCCTTTTCATTTATGAAGATTATAGTATAGCCTTGTAAATTTTTAAGTACAATACCGTACCCTTTACCCTTGGAATACCCAAGAAATGCCTTATAGGCGTCATGATGAGTATCATAACCTGCTGTTTGAGGCTGAAATGGCCCCGCGAATAGGTACTTATCTGTTGAGGCAGGATTTGTGGCATTTACTGTATTCGAAATTTGGTTTCCATTTTTTTGATTTTTTCCAATTTTCGATTAAAATAATGAATATTAAAACGTAAAGGCGGAGGATGGATGATTGTAAGAGATGAGGGAGATTATAATGGATAAATAAGAATTTCCCATTTTTTCCTTGTGGGTATTCAACCATTAGACTCCCCCTTAAGACTTTATAGTCCCTAATATTTTACAGAGTTCCTATTCCATATCATCCGAGTTCTCCTTATTATCCATACCTAGAAAATGTGCTTTTAACGCATAATGATAAAGTACCTAGTAGTTTGATAATTCACCACTAATGTTTATGTTTTTTAAGTTGCTTAATTACTACATTATGCGTATATCTAGTTAGTTATTTGAATATTATTCAATGATCTCGGAATGAAACTCATAGAGGACGGGAAAATATGTGTACGAGACATTGATCTTTGTCTCCCGAATTAAGTTAACAATAATCAACACATTATCTTATGATCTTGTAAATAGACGCACATCGAGCTGACTTATATCCCTCCTATGGGCCCGCTTATTGTATGACCCATATATTAATACTGTGAATACCCTGGTAAGTCTTGATTTTGCGATCAGAATAGCAAAATGTGTGATTGAATTAGAAATCTCCTAACTATACTGACAATCATTTAGCCTAACTTCAATATACGTTCGGCTAATTACTGTACCCCTGTATCTAATTTTCCTCGTCTTAGCTAGTTGAAATGATATACCCCTTTCCCAGTGTATTTACATAGAGAGTAAGCCCTACTAGGTTTGGATTATCAAAAATATAAATTGTTTCATTATATACTCAAATCACGTGATCCAATCCTTTTTTGACACCAACAATTCAACATATGCTGCCCACCGGAGCGATAAATAAAAAGTCCACGAAAGGTAAATTTGAGGCCCTTCTGTCCTCTACACCGGCAGATTTCAAGTCATTAACAGATTTGTCCTCACTAATCTTATAAACCGCTGCACTAGCCATCAGGGCTCTCTAAGATACATGAGTTACTCGATCACCCCAGGTCCGTTACGATTCTTGAGAGTTAGGCTAGGCTACCCCACAGAAAACTCTCTTTTTCAAGACTTTACTGATATCCTGTCACGACTTTCGGTTTATCCCGAGGCATGAACCAAAGGAAGAGTTAAGGAGAGGCTAGGAAGGGCAAAAGGGAATTTCTTAGGTATATGCAGGTCTGCTGCGCCCGGCTGGATGGCCTCTCCGAACGCTTCAGAAGGGTAACTATGTCTTCGGATTTAGTCCTGATGTCGGAACGAGGGGAGCCTCGCACCCAGTGGGTATTGGTGGATTTTTCCCAGCAGCCACACACCCCAAAATGGCCTTCGTTTGGTTGGCTGGAGAGGGGAGCAAATGATGGGCTAAGGGCTCCTCTAAATGTGTAATCAAACGAAGACTTGTAGGGATATTACTGCTGGACAGAGGCTGTGGATGAGGCATAGGAAGGTGTATACTAACCGAGGTATAGGTATGCCTGGCCTGTAGGCAGAGAGGACCTAAATGTGTTAAATAGTCTAGGGGTTAAATAGCACGATAAATCAAAAAAAAAAAAAGGAAAAGGAATATAAAGAAAAAGAAAATTGAAACTGCAATCTAAATTATAGACAAAGTGAAATTTAAGTACTAAGTAGTAAAAAGAAAAAATTTTAAGGCGGTTGTAAAACTGTCACTACTCGTCCCATTTTCCAACCTGTTATCCTGATTGTAATAGCGATATCAATTTTCATGATCCACGCTTAAAGCAGAGGGTAAGTCTATTGCTCGGTTATCGAAGCAGCCTGTTCCCATGACGAAAGTTGTAAAGCTTATAAATCACTTGGGCCCGATGAGCTTCGACACCATAAGACTGTGAAGTATTTGTCTTCTAAATTTGCGCGCTAAACAAGTATGTTTTTGGCTATGAATGAAATAAGACGGGCTAGTCTCCTTCCCACATTCGCATTCTAATATGGTATCTTCATGATGAAATCGACGATGATTTACTGTAAAATTGTCATACCCGGTGCGGGCCGCAATTAATTCATGCAAGAGATGTTTTGGAAGGCGCACATATCAGTAGGAGTTTTTGTGCTTAATCAAGACTCATGTTTATGTGCCCCATCTACCTTTGAACCAAGGGCTACGATATAAACTGGGACTGGTATGGCTCCGTGGCTTCAGTTCGGGAAAATTGTTGAATTGCACTTTGGACTTGAGACATTTGAATCTCAGATTTCTTAGACAATCTTGGTGTGACAGCTTGTAAGCCGTATTAATCCTGTAGTCTACGATGACAATTGCAGTCATTGGGATGGGGTCTCGCATACATTATTACTTGCACACCATTGAGTCACTAAGTGTACGAGCCAGCTTGGAAACAACTAGAATATTCCATATGCCGACGACAGTGAGCCTCGTTTAGAATGCTATGTTATAAATTAACGATGTGACGAATATTCTAGAAGCGGTATAACAGATATATATATATATGTAGTCAATAGTTACCCTTAGATAGACAGTGAAAATATAAATTACCTTTGTGTATTAGACTTGCTCATGCGACCATACTCAATGCGTGACACTTGGCTTAGGTTTGTTTTTTAATGTGCCGATATTGGGACACATACTTGGCCTTGATCGAAGTGGGTGATGATCATCGAGGGAATTTAAGCAAGCAGCAACACGCAGACGATACCCTTCAAGTGTACGCGTTGGGAGGGTTCCCCCTTCACTAAGTAGGACTAACTTTGATGTACTTCTCCACATCGGTAGTGCGGCTCTCAAGGCCAAATATATAACCTTATCAATTAGCCCACAATGAAATGATGTGAGGGGAGTTACAGTCCCAGTTGCAGATGGGCAAATCAGGTCTGGCCACCATACTTCCGCACCATATAATGCCACTAGGACAATAAATGTGTCTATTGCCATTATTAATGCCTTTAGGGGCAGCTCCTCTTTTCACAGTGTATAGTCGCCGCATGTACTGTGCAAGCTTTGGAGCCTTTCCACACCAAGTTACTACGTGGTCTTTGAACGTGAGTTGATAGTCAAAGTATTCCTCTAGTCAGCGCATGTATTCGACAGGTTCAATTGAGCTTCCACTAATTACTATTCCTACCGGTTCTTTTTTCTTTCGTTCCAGAAACTGAACTACCTCCGACTACTTTTCATCGAACAGTACGGTGTTTTTATGTGCCCAATTTTTCAAGCTATTTAATTCTCTTTGTGCTATAGCTGCTGACTATATGACTATACATTCAAAGCGAATGATCCCAATGTCATCAGCATAGCTGAATTAAGAAATAGTATTACCACTCCTCATCAGTTCTGCCATGTATAATACGAAAAGTAGGGGAAAAATAGGTAATCCCTGTAAGACCCCAAATTTTAGTTCTTTAGGACTCGTCTAACTACTTGAAATCGGACTTGTACTCTACGACTCTCGAGAAACGATGAAGTCCATCGAAAAGTAGACTTCAGCAATCATTAGTGTTAAAGGTTCAATTATGTTTACTGTCAGTGAACATATGTCCAAAATATGTTTATGTTCTATCTAAAGAGAAAAGGTTTTTGTTTACAAA